>APFE030107539.1:107005-125880 GCA_000404065.3 Pinus taeda | reverse complement strand
GGAAGGATTGATTCCCACACTGGTTCGGATATGATCTCGTGCTTCTCCTTTAAGAGGAGCTTTCCCAGAGCATAGATGTAACAATTGGAATTTCTCCCTACCACAAGATCGGCTACTTGTTTGTTTAAACTATATTGGAGAGTTAATTACTCCCTACTCCAAGATACTAGCCTAAGATATGTTGGTGAAAAGAGCTCTAGAAAATAAAAAGATTGCTAGATGGATTTTAATTAAGCGTTAATTTTATTGTTTTTTCCTTAAGTCAATGGGTGCGGAGATGAAACTTTATGGTATGAAGGCTCAACTCCAAAACACTAAAAAATGAACCTAAGATGATAACAATTCTTTTCCCTTTCAATGAATTTCTAGCTAAGGAAGAGTTGAAAATGCAATGCTTTGAAAATCAAATCTTTCTCTTAACATGCAACTAAAAGGAAACTTTTTTGTCTTTTTCAAAGAACTTTAAAAACGAGACTACTAATCACGCTCATGGAAAATCTCTTTGCTTTTCAACAATCAAGAACTACAAGGATAAACAATTCTTTTAAGAGAGATTTTAAGATTTCTAGAAAAACTTTAAAAAACTATTGAAAACAAAATTTTCAACAAGCTTCTATAATTTCTATGAAAAAACTCAAAACTATGATCTAATATTGAGATCTAAACGAAAAATGGATTGAAAAGAAACTTGAAATGTTTTTGAGGATGCTCAAATTAGTCTTTCAGCTAACTAAGGATCAATTTGTTCAACTCAACATACTAATGAAAAACATCCAATTATGTTTTAATAAAAAATGAAATTTGAAACTTTTAATCAAGCTTAATCAAAGTTTTGTAAAAGAGACAAATGGGATCTAGATCTCTTCACGGATAGATTTCATAAGCTAGTCAAACTCAGCAAGAAGACCAGAGAGACCAGGGTGATCTAAGGCTCTAAGGCTTCAGATCTCTGAGCTACTACGAAGACCAAGCAAAAACCAATCCAACAGGCAAAACTTCTTAGAAAATCATTTCAAACGAGAATGCCAATGAAAATGAACTCACAAGGAACTTTTTTCAAGACAGGTGCAGGTCTGGGCATATACTAATAGCTATGGACAAAAACTAAACCTAACTGGGTAGATGGATTTTAGTTTTTTCAAACTTTTGACAAGGTCTGCAAGCCCCTAGTAGAACCAAGTGCGATGCCGCTCTGTGTTACACTGTAACAGTGCGGAGAGGTCCGCACTGTAACTAACTCAGAGGGTGCGGTCCTCTTCCAAAATTTCAAAAAATAAAAATCCAACCAGGATCTAGACAGTACCCAAACTCACACACATCAAGGCAAAATTAGAAACCAAAACTTAAGTTTCTCAAGTCAAAGCAAAGACAAATCAAAAACCAAACCAAACCATTCCCCAGTGGAGTCACCAATTTTTTGGTCGGATAAATCGTTCTTGCGAACAAGATCGATCTTCCTAGTATCGAATGATATCTAGCAACAAAGAGCACAAGCAAATCTACTTTTCTCTAAACATGTTTCAATTCATAAATGAATACTAAGAGGTGTATCAGATCCTACCTCAGTCCAACGCTTGTTTGTAGTAGTTTTATCCCAACAGCTTCAAGCAGTTCCCTTTTAATAACCTGCATACACAAACAAACACACATCAAAGCATACCTAGTATAATAAAACATGTTCAGTATGAAGATCAAGGAGCTCATAAAATAAACCATTAGAGACAGTTCATTGAGAAAAACAAACTTGAGTGTATTAACTTTATGAATAAAAGAACCATACAACCTTCGCCTTGATGTTGCACAAGTTCTTTCCAGGGTCCAGCAGGAGTCTCCTCTACTTTGACAAGCCTCACTCACTTCCCAAATGACATGAAAGGTATGTGATCTCTCCTCTCACAAGCTCAAAAAGGAAGTCTAGTTTTCAGCAGCATTTACCCTCAAGAATCTTCAGCTTTCAACCTCCCCTACAACCAGCCCAATGCATGAATTTATTGTGCAAATGGAGGAAGTTGCAGGTCCACCATTGAAGGGATAAGTTCCTCCTTCAATGGGATAAGCACCTCATATCATGGAGTTAGCTCCCTTAGTTATGGAATGGATGAACCAAGGCAGAGCGCACATGCCAGTGCAATATTCCTTCTAGAAGTGTCTAAAAGTGGCCCAAGATGAGTTTTTAAGAATAAACTCACGCCTTTTTAACTTTTATAGGGGTTCGCACCCATTACTCAATAGACAGAGTGGTCAGGTTCGCAAGAAACATGACCATTGGGTGCGGCACCGCAGGCAATGTTAGGATAAAGTGTGAAACCATGATTTGAGATATTTTTAAGGTCTTTCTCCAATTTTCAAGGCTTGACATGAAGAGCTGAGGCTTAAGAGTTGCAAAGGAGGTATGTATGAGTGTTGATGGACTCACACAAATTGTAGAAAGTCATGGTGACAATTTTTTGTGTAATAGGTTTTGGATTTGTATTGAAGGTTGGATGGTGGAATCCTTAAAATAGATGGATAGAATGATATCTCTAGGTTATTGGGCAATAGATTCAAAGAAGGACAACAAAACTAGAATTAATTCATTAAAGGGAGTGTTCAAAGGGCAAGCTAGCAGAGTAAAGTGCGGGTCTTTGGGCTGAATGGGTGAAATGACCTTAACCAGGGTGAAAGACCATTTAAGAATTCTCAACCCAGGATTAAAACGAGGAACATATGATATTCATGAGAAAAGGGAGATTAAGAATCCTTTACTATAGATTAGAGGGAAACTACCTGAACTAAGGAGCAATCAAGAATTCATTAACTTAGATAATTCGTAGAAAACATTAAAATGCATAATAGTTAAAACAGAGTGCAATGAAGAAAATTCTAAGATATCATTCCATATTATAGCATTCAGATTTTCAATACATTAAAGATTATGGAAAAAATTATAAAGAAAGATAACAACACAAGAGAAAATACTTGTCCGTACTTTGCACTACACATGAATCCTGTGAAATGTCTTGGCTTTATTCATTAATCCAACTTGCTGGTCCAAACAGTGATACAATAGCTTATAGTCTTTGATCAAGAAAGTCTATAGAAATTTCTAAGAATCGACCCTACATACTTTGAATTGTGAAATATTTATACAAAAAATTATTACAAAATATCTCATACTAACTTGAGATTTAATTTAGGAAATACAAATATCTTCTTGCAAGAAAATAGAGACAACAAATGAACAGTTTCGTGTTGTCCCTTTTTATTTGGTACTGCTAGCTTTTATGGTTGTATTTGTAGCCCTTTGTGCTAGCTTACAGTTGTGATATTTTACGCTAGAATTTTTGTCAACCTTTTATCTTTTAGCTGATACTCTTTGACCATGATGTCCTATTTTCACCCTTTTCCCTGGTTGTTCACATTTTCACTGTACAATAACGTTTTGCTGTAAATTTCTCACAGTAAATCAGTCATCGTTTCCCACCATTCTGCATCAGGTAATTTGACATTAATTATCCTTCTATAAATTTCATTGGCTTCATTATATTTTGCAAAATTGGGTTGGGTGAGAAATATGTGTTTTATCTCATGCTCAAGAAAAAACAAGTTTTCAAATGTGTTGTAAAAAAATTTGCTTGTTGGCAGTGCTTTTATGGATGAAGAGCTAGCTTGTTCTTTAGCCAATTGTCTGAGTTTATTACCATAGTCCAACTGTGTCATGAGTTTTTCATTGATAACCAAAGGACTAGGCAGACTTTTCTCCCTCAAAATTTGGAATTTAGCCATGAACCTATCAATGGCTACCTGCATGTTGTGGCACTTTTCTTCTAAGTTAAGCATGAGGTTCATTTTGGAAAGGAACTTCCTTATTTCCAAAATGGTCTCAGTCCTATCTTCTATATTTAGCTCATGGAGCTCATACCTACTCTTGTTGTTGAGGTAGTCATGATTTTATTGGCGTCCACAGGCTTGTCTCCCAACTCCTCCTTTACTTTCTGGATAGCGTCTGTAGCTATCTTTATTAACTTTGTTTGTTCAAAAATAACTTGAATTGATGGCCAAATATCATTGACAGAGTCAATGATATTGGCCCACAACATTTCCTTGGTTTTCCCAAGGGGTCTCTCCAATGTTAAGTCTTTCTCTAAGGCTTTGATTCTTTCACTCATTCTTTGGGCCTTTTGTGCTTCTTCCTTTTGCTTAAGCTAGGCAAGTTTGTAGTCAGTTTCCAAACATGCCACCTCTTCTCTCAACCTGCTCATCTCTGAACCCTGGATAGACATCTCTTCCATGGCTTTAACCAATTTTGCTGCTTTCTCTCCTGATGCACCTGTTGTTGTAGATCCTGCTGTGATTGGTAATATTGTGGCAAGTAGAGCTATAGGTGCCAATAAAGTTGCCAGTGTAGAAGGGAGTGTTGTGGATACTGTAGGGATGACATCTTTAGAAGTTGTGGCCAAGTCACTTTTCTTCAATTGAATTAAAGCATTCAACTCCTTTTCTATCTCCTTTAATTGATCATTCAACTTAAGGACCAAGTCCATCAACTCCTCATGTTTGGTTTAGCTCTCTACAACTTCTAGAGTTTGAGGATGTTGCAGCTATGGTATTTTTAATTACCTCTTAAGTGATGAAATATCATTGTTTTTCTTCTTTATAAGCTGCTCTGTAGCTTTTATATCCTTGGGATCGTGTCCTAATTCAATCACTAAATCCTTTAAGGACTTGATCCTTGTATCCTTGGCCTATGAGGAGGCCTTCTCTAACTAAAATTGTGCCGAGATGTTGTTTAAAGAGTTTTGTAACTGATGAGCAGCTATGGCATTACTTGTCAGGGTAGAGTATATCATTTCTCCAGCCTGTTTGTGTAGTTCAATATGGTCTATGGGATGAATATCCATGACCAACACTTCAAAGTCAACCTTTTTGAAATTAGATGTTGTCTTGGGCTACTGAGCTGTAGGTTTGATGAAAGACATCTGCAAATTTCCCTCTTTAATGTCAAAGGCTGACATTAGTCTTGTTTGATTTGTAGTAGTTAGCTTTAGGTACTGAGCATATGTTTGGTCCTTAAGCCTCTCATTTCTCGCTTTGATTTCTGTGTACCTGTCTTTTATGTCATGATGTTTGTCTATAGGCCTACTGAAGGATGACACTTACACACTAAGTTGCCTTTCCAGCACCTGAGTTTGTGATGTGGAAGGCTCTTGCATGCCTTCAGATGAAGTAGTAGGCCTACTTATTTCTACTTCTGCGTTTCTAACCTGTGCTAATTCTTCCATGTACTCCTATTCATAGGCCAGATTGAGACTTTGCCTCTTGCTTGTTTCCTGTTGCAAATTTGAGGTTTCCATTCCTGAAGTGGAAGTTCCCTCTCTATTTCCTTTTGGAATTTTCTCCTCATTCTGAGGAGTTTGCATGACTGGAGGGGTACTCATGGTTCTTTCCTGTTCTTCTGGTACCTGCAGAAAAGAGTTGTCATCAAGCTACTTTTCCAAATCAATAAGAGCATCTTCTACATCTACTCTGGTGCTGTCTCTGTCTACTAGAGTACCTTCCACCCATTCTGTTTGATTGGCATATGCCTCTATTTCTGGTATGGGGTGGTGGATGAAAGGTCCTATCTTGACCTTTTGTCTTTTCTTGGTAATGAATTCCAAAGGGTCATATCTCCATAAATAACTCCTTTGGAACTTCATTCTTTGCAGGATTAGGTCTGCCTCTCTCCCTGCCTCTCTGGAATTGCATATGAAGGGACCTAATTGATCTTTGATTTTGAAATAGGCGTTCTTGGCATTGACGTAGTTGACTTCATCTACATTGATGATTTGTCTGTAATCCTTTAAGGCAAACAACCTCATAGGGAGGTATCTTGGCAACTTATATGGTGCAAGCAGGCAACCATATATTTTGATTTATGTGTGGTTTTGGTAAAGGTACCAATCACCCACTTTGGTCTGCTTGGAAAGTTAGATGACTCTCTTTATTTCTGGGGTTATCCTTGGTGGAGGATTCCTAGTGAGCATTGTCATAACTGGATGCACAAAAGAATCTATAAAGTCTGAGTAGGTATATGGTGATCCAAACTCATGGAAAAGTGGGGTCCAAGAAATAACAGATCTGGGCTGGCCTCTGGTGTCAAGCTTTTGGAGGGTAAAAGGAAACTTCTCTGACTGATAATACATAAATAGATGGTATAATACAGAGGAGTATTTGAACACCCTCTCATTTCCCATTCTTGTGAACTTCTCATGCATTCTATTAGCTATGAATGTAGTGAAGTCATATATGGTTGTAGGAGGTTGTCCTGGGGTATAAATGGACATGAAAGCAATAATTATTTCATCAATGTACTCACTTGTGGTGTAACCCAAAACACGTGATATCATGGCTACAATGTTCTGGCCCCATGGAGAGAAAATAGTTGATACATATGGAGGGGAGTCCTTCGGGATGTGTTTCTCCTCCCTAATGAAGGTTTGGAACAACTGGGCCAATTTTGTAGGGCTAGGCTTGGGATACTGGTCCAACAGGTCTCCAATTGAGAGTGGGGTTAGGTTTGGCCCTGGTTGGAACTGCAACATTTCATTAATGGACTCAGCTATGATAGTGAATAGGAACTTCTGGTCGTGAGACATTATGGTTCTATGGTTGGGGATGTAGCATGCATAGCACATATGAACACTTTCTGGAAAGATGTGAATTTGGGGGAACTTGTATTTGGGAAAATTTGACTCCCAAAGGCCAATCTCATCAGCATGGTTAAGGTAGTTGTGCCTACTTTGGAAATGAACTTGGAGCAAGGGCTCTAGGGCAGTAGTGTCTTTTATTTGGAAGTCCCTGTCAGCCAGGGGAAGGTGGTCGAGGTCCAAATGGGGAGTGGTAATGGGTCTTACGTCCATGGTGATTGGGGCAGCCATAATTCAGTTCTTGTGGATTTGAGTGTAGGGGGTAATTTAGAGTTTTTAGGGCAACAGAGTTCTTGCAAATGGTTATGGCTCAGAGTGGTAAAATTAAAGTAAATTTGATATTTTTTACTTAATTAACAGTGTTATGAGGGTGAATTTACTTGGAATTTGACAATGGAGTTGGTATTCCATGGTTAAATACCTGGAATGGGGCAAAGTTGACTGTAAATGGTGGTTGATGGCGGCTGCAGAGGCTCGTACGGTTTTGGTACAGACTGATGAATGTGTTGGGCTGTCTGCAGCATTTGTGGAGCAATGATGAAGGTCTATGAGAAAATTCGTTTTTTACAGGGGTCGCAACAACTTTCTGAATTCTCAATAGAAATTGCACAAAAAGAGTGAAAAGAGGGGTTGTTGCGCTTATATAGAAAAAATGTTAATTTTGTCGGGTTCATTAATTGATGAACAATGGGCAGTTTTTTTAGTTATACTGGAAGGTGGTTTAATGGGGTCATCACACCACTTTTGAGAGCGAAATGGTTTTGAGGGGGGCTCACTCGATCTAGTCGAGCACATGACGCGTAGCATTCTGGGGGTCGGGGAAAACTGACTTATTGGGGGGGTAAAGGACAGACATCGAGCCAGACCGATATGGACGTGAGCCATAGGAAGAGGGGGAGGGAGATCGTACGAGAGTTGGGTGATGGAGTTTCACAGCGATTTAAACAAAAAAGAATCGAGGGGGCCATGGGTCTAATCGTCGACGGTATA
The DNA here is from genome assembly GCA_000404065.3 of Pinus taeda. Lineage (NCBI taxonomy): Eukaryota > Viridiplantae > Streptophyta > Pinopsida > Pinales > Pinaceae > Pinus > Pinus taeda. The sequence goes on along the minus strand of APFE030107539.1, from coordinate 118,222 downwards.
GGACTAAATTAAAACTTAATATCATTAGGGGCACTTTAATATAGGATTAAGTACTGAGGGCGAGGTTTTAATATATTTTGTGGGATATGGGGTAGTCATATAGTTTATAAATAAACTAAGGGGTGGGATTACTTTATATAAAGGAGTTAAACATATACGACCCAATGGGTTTTTCGAGAATTTTATATATGTTATTAGAAAGTTAATATGAGGTGAAATGAGCGGAAGGGGTATTGTACTCTGGTATACAAAATATTTTGCACTTTCCATACACTTAGTACCTAGGATAAATGTATTTGGTGGGTTTTTGCATAAAATATGTTTATCATGGGGTTTTCCTAGGTAAAAAGGTGTTTAAACCTTAGGAAAAGGGGTTTTCTTAGGTTAAATGAGGGTAAATGGCTTATGTAGGGGGAATGTGTTTTTATGAAGGGGGGCTCTAGTACTTGTCCGCCTAAGTCATTAAGCCGAGGGTCCGGTCCCTCCAAAAGTCAGAGAAATGCTCCGAGCCTTTTTGGCTTGTAGGTTTTAAGTACTAGAACTTATTTATGGGAAATTAGTGAAGTGAAGGGGTGAAATAAATGAGGGAGTGTTAAATAAACCATATTGTGAACCATTGTTTTTGCTTTGTTTACTACTTATGAATATTTGAAAATTACATTTAAGATAATGACAAGTGCTTTTGTATAATCACATGGTATTTCTACAACCTTTCTACTACTTACCCATTTACTGACCCTTCCATTTTTTCTTCACTTTATTAGGATGCATTTAGGCTAGGAAGTCCTCATCAATCTTTTTCTTTTCTTTACAAAGTAAACTAACTAATTCTAACCTTATATCATCGAAAGGCTCAGATTAAATTGATGAGCACCTTTTATTTTATCTACCAATCTAATGATCTGCCAAAATTACACTGTTTGGTCAGATTTTATTCTCTAACTATAAATATAAAATTCAAAATATGAAATATCCAATTTTAAACAATTTGACTATGATGGATTGTGGCATGAGTAACAAGCTGCACACAATCTTTTATTATGCATAAAAGAAAATAGTAGTGGCATTTTGACTTACTCACTTTCATGTTCTCTTTTTGTTTTTTGGGGTTCATATATTTTCATTTTTTTGGACATTATTCTTATTCTTTTTTTCCGTTGCTTATTCTTTTATGACATACCTTATTTACAATTTATTTTTTTTAAATATGGAAAACATTTGCAGAAAGCAAAGGTGTGTACAATATTACAAGGCTTAATATTAGCAATTCAAAATTATGATTCCTATTGGTATATGAATCTAACAGTGGCTCCACTTGGGGATGGCATTTTCTAGTGAAATGTCAAGAACTTTGTAGATCAGTAGCCTTTGAATTGTTGTTGATGTTACCTTGCCAAATGTTCCTTTGTGCTTCCGCATTATCAATACTAATGACAGTGAATCTTTTAAAGCTTAGGGCCTTCTCTTTGGGCTTCAACTTCAAAAAATCTCCATCCGATCCAATCTAGACTTTTGAAAATAAAATATGCTCTAATGCAAAGTGAAAATTAGTAACCAGGTTCAAAATAGTGTTTGAGCATTCGAACATTCACTGGCGCACCTTTTGCTTCTGTACCATCCATTTCTCTTAGGAAGAAAACATTATTACCTCTAAAAGCATAAATTAAATATGGGCCTTTCCATAGAAAATCAAATTTCCCATGTTTACCTTTGTCTTCCCTCCTTGAATCCCACTTGAGTACTTTACTAAGGTAGAAATCTTCAGCCTTGGTTCTCTTATCAAAAATATTTGTAATCCTTTCCTACACAACTTCAGACCTGGTATATACTTCCTCCCTGGTTTGTTGAAGATGAATTGTTTGGTCGATTCTTCTTTGGATACTATTTGGGTCAACCTGCATTTCTTGAAGCAACTTCATCACTGGTGTTCCCAAGGAAGATGGAAAAACAACTTCCATCCCATAAACTAGTTGATAGGGAGAAGTACCAATTGATTTCTTAGTGGTTAGTCTGTCTACCCATAAGGCATTGACTAGCTTTTTATTCCATCTTTTCTTATTGTCCTCTAACAACTTTTTGATGGTGTTTACTAGGCTTTTGTTTGAGGATTTTGTGAGTCCATTTCCTTGAGGATAATAGGCTGTGGAATGGCCCAGGGTTATATGATACTTGCTGCAGAAACCTATCATTCTTTTGGATTTAAAAGGCTGCTGCATTATCAGTAATGAGCTTAGTTGGAGATCCAAATCTTGACAGAATATTGGTTTCAAGGAAGGTTATGATAACAGTGTCAGTGGCTTGCCTTGAAGGTATGGCCTCTATCCATTTTGTGAAGTAGAATGTGGTAGTAAGGATCCGTTTGTGTTGGGAAGAGGAGGGTGGGTGAATTTCGCCAATGAAGTCTAAACCCCATTGTTGAAAAGGTATTTCAGCAGAGATTGGCTTTAGGGGTAAAAGTAAAAGCTTTTTCTTTCCCACAAAAATTTGACATTTGTGACAGGAGGTCACATATTTCTTGACATCAGAAAACAAAGTAGGCCAATAGAAACTAGCTCTAAGAATTTTATCTGGAGTGGTTTTCCAATAAAGGTGTCCTCCATAGTTACCTACATGAAACTCTTGCAACACCTTGTCAGCTTCATATTTTAATAATCAATTGAGAAGAATTCCTTCATGATCTCTCCAAAACAAAGCATTGTCTAATATACAAAATTTTAAGGATTTCATTTTTAAAACCCTACTTTTAGTCCTAGATAATTCTAGAGGAGCTTGTAAATTTAGTAAAACGTATATAACATCAACATGCCATGGTGATTTAATATAGGCCTGGCTAATTAGTGGAGTTGCCATCTCCTCCTCATCATCTATTGTTGCAATGAAGTTTATATCCAAGGCTTGACAGTTCAATTCAACCATGAGCTTGGCTAAACCTTGGCCCTTGATTAACTTAGTTGGTTTGATTTCTATATCATATTCCAGAATAGTAGCAATCCACTTTCTTCTTTTTCCATCTAGACCTTCCTGAGTTAGGATGTCTTTGACTACTGAATTAGGAACGTAGGCCACTATATGATAATATAAAATGTATACCCTAAAATCCTTGATGGCTTTGACCAAAGCAAAGGCTTGTTTTTCCATTATGTTATATTTCAAGGTGGCATCTCTCAGGGTTTTTCTAAAGAAAGCAATAGGTTGTTCATAGCCCTAGTCATTTTTCTGCAGTATGACTGCAGCAATTGTGTGCTTAGAAGCAGAGGAAAATAAAATGAAATCTTTGTCAAATTTTGGACTGATTAACATTGGTGTTTTAGTTAAGGCCAGTTTAATGTCTTCAAAGGATTTCTTAGCCTCAACAATCCATTTTATGGTCGAACCTTTTTTCAGCATATTATTTAGTGATCTAATTAATTCTGCTAAATTAGAAATAAATATTCTAGGAATGTTAATTTTCCCTAAGAAATCTTGCACTTCTCTAATGTTCCTGGGATGTTGTATCTGTAAGATGGCTTCTATTCTTGCAGGGTCTATTCGGATACCATCTTTTGAAATTATACGACCTAATAACTTTCCTTCTTCTAACCAAACAAAGAATTCTTGGGGTTCAAAGAAATTCCATATTTCCTGCATTTAATAAAGACTTGCTTTAGATGATCTAGATGTTGATTGTCAGATTTTGAAAATACAGTAATGTCATCTAGATATATCACAAGGAAGTCATGAATTTCTTTGGAAAATTCTATATCCATAGCCCTCTGGAAAGTGGCTCCTGCATTCATTAGTCCAAAAGGCATTTTCACATACATAAATGTGCCCCAAGGAATAGTAAAGGCAGTTTTGGATTGGTCATCAGGATGAACTAAGATATGATTGTAACTAGAAAACCCATCCAATAATGAGATTCTGGATGATCCAACTACTCTCTGTAAAATGTGGTCCATTTTGGGGAGAGGGTAATTATATTTTAGTGACACTTTGTTGAGGTTTTTGAGATCCACACAGAGTCTAATCTCACCATTTTTCTTCCTAGTTGGCACCAAGTTTGAGACCCAATCAGAAAATCTGATTGGTGCAATTATTTTAGCATCATACATCCTCTGAATTTCCTTTTCAATTGTAGGTAATAAGACATGATTAATCCTTCTAATTTTTTGTTTGAAAGGCTTTTGATTTTCTTTTATAGGAATGTTGCATTGTATGATGTTGCTATCATAGGATTTGAGGTCCTCATAACTCCTAGGGAAGACATCTTGAATTTTTTTTAATAATTCAATGTATTTCACCTTTTCAATTGGAGGTAATGATTTCGAAAGTTCGATCAATTTTGGATTTTCATCAGTGCCTATATTACACTCCTCTATATCAGATTTCAAAGGTTCCATTTTGGGTTTCCTAGGAACATCATTTGAATCAAACAAATCTTCCAAAGGGGTTAATCCCTTATGTAAGAAATTATCTTTGAGATTAATTACTTTGGTATCTTCGTTAATTATTTCATCAATCTTAACTTGCTCTAGGTTTTCAACATCTAACTTAGTAAATTTAGCAGGATGAAACCTATCTACTTTTTCACCTTCTATCTAATTTAGTTCTATTTCATTTTTAATGTTAGGATCTATTGAGGTATCAATATCTATATTGCTATTTACAAATTCTTCTTCCGAGATTAAAAAGTTGTTTATCTGCTTGTCATCAGAAAATATTTGCTAGTTCTTCAAATTATCTGGAATTGCAGGTTTGTGCCTAACTTCAACAATGTATTGATGGTTAGGTTGGAAGGGTAAATTGCAGGTGCTGGCAAACATTGCTAAACTATGAGCCTGAATATTGTGTTTTCTGGGAATTACTGCAAGCTTGGTTTCTAAGAAAGTGTTAAGTATTTCTACAATGGTTCCTCTATAACAACTTAATCTAGGGTCTTTTGTCATATATACAACATCAATCTGTTTTATAACTAGTTCAGAGTCTCCCATGACAAAAACTCTTTTAGCTCCTAGATTCCTAACTAATTTAAGACCTAAAATTAGTGCTTCGTACTCGGCCATATTGTTAGTACATTTAAAATTCAATCTATATGCATGGCCTTCTGAGTGATTATTCTCCATATTGTATATCCATACACCTACTCCTACTCCAAATTTATTGACTGAACCATCAAACTCAATATGCCACAATATCTCATGCTTATAATTTTCATCATCTAGTGCAAAAAACGTTTCCTCATTTAAAGCAATTTGGCTACCTTGTTTATTGGAAAGTTTTAAAGTTTAGTTAGTTTCATTTTGAATAGAAACTGCAATTTCTTTTGTTTCTGTATCAATACTGTCTAAAAGAGTTTCTTGTGTTTGATCAACATTATACAGGATAAAGGAATCAATGTCTGAATGTACAGAGTAGATAGGAAAGTTTTGAGGTCGATCCTGGCTACTTACCATGTATTTCATTAAAGTTTCTTGGTACAACTTCCTAGGTTGTCCAAAAATAGAGATTGTTGCATATGACATATCAAGTTGTAAAGATCCCTGAAGCTTAGCTCCCCATGATTTGGATAACAGCATGCCATACTTTGGTGGGATGTCAACAACCACAATATCCATAAGGATGCTTTTGGTAGGATATTGAACTAAGGTAACACATAGGTCTTTAATCAATCCTAGACACTTTACTTGACTTGAGTCAAATGAGAATAAGTCCTTGTAAGGCCTTGTAATGTCTAGGTTTAATTTCTCCATTACTGATTTGGGAATTAAGTTGTGGGAGGCCCCTGAATCCAACATTTCATTGTGTAGAATTTTGTCATGGATGCTAAGGCTAATGTAGAAAGGTGGTACCCCTCATTCTAGTGGTTTACCATTAACATCTGGACCAAATATAAGTTTTGGTTGGTCATCAAACAGGTTGACTAAATCCTCATTTTCAACAATGTTTAAAGTCTAGTTTATTTGTGTCTTGTAGGTTTCAATCTTGATTAGTTCTGTTAAAGAGACTGAAATATTTAGCTTAGCTACCTCTGCTCCCATATTAAATGGTAAAGAGGCTTTCTTTGTTTAAGGGCTTTGAATTTTCGCAGTAGGGATTTGAGTGGGATAGTCTTCTTTTCCTTTATTGGGGACCTCTTTTTGTGGGTTTTCAAATATGATGTTTTGAGGTATGTCCACTAGTTTTTTAGGGGGGAATTGAAGTGGATGGATGATCATCAGAAGGTTGATTAGGGGTTATATCTACAATTGTGGGGCCAAAAGGATTCTGGTTTTGTTCAGGGAGAATCTGGAGGATTTTAGAAACCAGGGCTTCTTTGATTTTCTTGGGTTGATTTGACATTATTTTCTTGGTCTGATCGGGGATATCAAAGTTATTTTTACTCATTAGGTTGTATTGTTTATGCACTTCAAAGATGAAAAAATCATATCCTTGTTTATAATCAAATGACTCTCCAGACTTGATTTGCAATTGTTGTAGCATATGCAGTTCCTGCTCATCTTGGGTTAGAAAAATAGTATCTTCATCATCTAATCCCATCAGGTTAATTTGTGTGTCTTGTTCTGGATCATCTGGCTAGGATGTTTCTATATAATTTTCTTGAAAAGGAGGCCTAATATTCTGATCAGGTCCATTTTTTCCAGTGTTTTGGTCTAGGATTTTCCTAAAACTTGGGTTTCTAACTGAAGGTGCTTGTTCATTATCCCATTGAGGTTTTCTCTCCATATTGTCTATTCTATCCATTAACTTTTCCATTCCTTTATCTAAGCTATCTATTTTAATTTCAGAGAGTGAAGGCTCATCTTTAGCAGTTACTCTCCTTTCATTCTTAACTCTAGCTCTTTTAGCTAATAAATTAGCCTCTACACTTACTGCTACACTTTGCATATCTTCTAGTGTCGGGGGTTTTTTTCCCCTGAGCTGGAATGCCATGTATGTGTCAAAACCATCAGGGAACTTTATTAATGCCAAGTCAGGTGGGGGTCTAAGATTAACTGGGATGGCATTATATATATTGTTGAATCTAGTGCAGTAATCTTGAACAGTTTCATTAGTCCCCCTTCTAATATTTTCATATTCTGAAAGGATTTGTAGAGGATTCTTTTTATTTTCCCATTTGTTCAAAAATTTCCGATGAAATACTTCTAAACTATCAATACTATTATCAGGCAATGATCTAAACCATTTCCTAACATCACCAACAAAATTCTGAGCAAATAGTTTCATTTGGACATCCACAATATCAATTTCATGTAGTTCAAAGTAATATGTCATCTTATTGACATGGTGCTATACAATGTAGTGTCCTATGCCATCAAATTGGACAATTTTACTTTGGTAGTTTGTTGGCATAGCACCAAGTGGGGAAGGTAAGACAAGAGGAGCATATCTGTTGGCTATGGTTGTAAGTTGGGAGTGTCTAAGATGTGGGGTTGAGGTACTGGAAGATGATATAGTCATGGAGGATGAACCAATACTAGTATATGGTAAATGAGTAATGCTAGGCTGGTGAGGGAGTGAAGGTATAAATGGTGGTGGGAAATGGACTTTAGAAGTTGAAGGAAACAATGACAAACTAAGAGTAGTGGAAAATTGTTCAGAAAGCTCAGGGATCTTAGCAGTGCTAAGGGATGATTGTGGAGAATTCAGAATGTATTCATCAATTGACTAATTGGCCTTTTGGACTTCAGGGTCTGCAATGAAATCAGGGTCTAGAACAGTATCATATATTTCACTTTCAGACTTTGATTTAAATAATGATAAATCAAATTGCTCATCAAAGGGAAGATCTTCTAAAAACAACCACTCATCAGGACATGAATTAGCTTTAACTAAGGGTGTGTGTTTAGCTGAACTTTCTTCCTTTTTGGATTTTCTTGAAATCAGGTTGGGATTATCAACTACTGGGGTAGGGTTTGGATTTGGGTTAGCCCTAGTATAATGAGTTCTCCTTGAAGCCAGAATTTCAAAAATTTTCTAATTGTTTTCTTTTGTGAGAAATAACTTCTAATAAATTACTTTAAGAGGCTCAAAATACAGAATTAAAAATTTCATAAAGCTTTATTAGGGCTGAGGGTTTATATCCCCAGTATGGTTGCCACATGTTACAACTCAGAAATTTTCCCTAGAAGTTATAAGAAGAAGGAAAAGACCGAGGTAACCACAAACCAATATTTTAAGTATAGGCTATAGCCAACCTATGACTCAAAGAGGGCTCTCTCTATATTATTTAGCTTTGTTTGCTGAGATTTTAGAATAATTCTTAAAGTTCAAGGGGTTTTGGATTTGTATTGAAGGTTGGATGGTTGAATCCTTAAAACAGTTGGATAGAATGATGTCTCTGGGCTATTAGGCTATGGATTCAAAGAAGGACATCAGAATTGGAATTAATTCATTAAAGGGAGTGTTCAAAGGGCAAGCTAGCATAGTAAAGTGCAGGTTTTTCGGCTGAAGGGGTGAAATGACCTTAACCAGGGTGAGAGAGCATTTAAGAATTCTGAAACCGAGATTAAAACGAGGCACAGAGGATAATCATGAGCAAAGGGAGATTAAGAATCCTTTACTATAGATTAGCGGGAAACTACCTGAACTAAGGAGCAACCAAGAATTCCTCAACTTAGATAATTAGCAGAAAACATTAAAATGCATAATAGTTAAAACAGAGTGCAATGAAGCAAATTCTAAGATATCATTCCATATTATAGCATTTAGATTTCAGATACATTAAAGATTATGGAAAAACTTATAAATAAAGATAACAACAAAAGAGAAAATACTTGTCTGTACTTCACACTACACATGAATCCTGTGAAATGTCTTGGCTTTATTCATTAATCCAACTTGCTGGTCCAAACAATGATACAATAGCTTATAGTCTTTGATCAAGAAAGTCTATAGAAATGTCTAAGAATCCACCTTACATACTTTGAATTGTGAAGTATTTATACAAAAAATTATTGCAAAATATCTCAAACTAACTTGAGATTTAATTTAGGAAATACAAATATCTTCTTGCAAGAAGATAGAGACAGCTAATGAATTGTTTCATGCTATCCCTTTTTATTTGGTACTACTAGCTTTTATGGTTGGATTTGTAGCGCTTTGTGCTAGCTTGCAGTTGTGATATTTTATGCTAGAATCTTTTTCAACCTTTTATCTTTTAGCTGATACTCTTTGACCCTGATACCCTTTGACCATGATGTCCTGTTTTCACCCTTTTACCTGGTTGTTCACATTTTCACTCTACAGTAACTTTTTGCTGTAAATTTCTCATAGTAAATCGGTTATCTTTTCCCACCATTCTGCATAAGATAATTTGACATTCATCATCCTTCTATAGATTTCATCAGCTTCAGTATATTTGGAAAAATTGGGTTTGGTGAGGAATATGTGTTTTATCTCATGCTTAAGAAAAAAACAAGTTTTCAAATGTGTTATGCAAAACTTTACCTGTTGGCAGTGATTTTATGGATGAAGGGCTAGCTTGTTCCTTAGCCAATTGTCTGAGTCTATTACCATAGTCCAACTGTGTCATGAGTTTGTCATTGATAACCAAAGGACTGGGCAGACCTTTCTCCCTCAAAATTTGGAATTTAGCCATGAACCTATCAATGGCTACCTGCATGTTGTAGCACCTTTCTTCTAAGTTAAGCATGAGGTTCCTTTTGGAAAGGACCTTCCTTACTTCCAAAATGGTCTCAGTCCTATCTTCTATATTTAGCTCATGGAGCTCATACCTATTCTTGTTGTTGAGGTAGTGGATGAGTCTATTAGCGTCCTCAGGCTTGTCTCCCAACTCCTTTTGTAATTTCTGGATAGCTACTGTAGCTATCTTTATTAACTTTGTTTGTTCAAAAATAACTTGAATTGATGGCCAAATATCATTGACAGAGTCAATGATTTTGGCCCACAACATTTCCTTGGTTTTCCCGAGGGGTTTCTCTAGTGTTAAGTCTTTCTCTAAGGTTTTGATTCTTTCACTCATTCTTTGGGCCTTTTGTGCTTCTTGCTTTTTCTTAAGCTAGGCAAGTTTGTAGTCAGTTTCCAAACTTTCCACCTTTTCTCTCAGCCTGTTCATCTATGTAGCCTGGATATATATCTCTTCCATGGCTTTAACCAATTATGTTGCTTTCTCTCATGATGCACCTGTTGTTGTAGATCCTGCTATGACTAGAAATGTTGTGGCGGGTGCAGCTGTAGGTGTGAGTGAAGTTGTGACTGTAGAAGGGATTGTTGTGGATATTGTAGGGATGACATCTTTAGAAGTTATGTCCAAGTCACTTTGCTTGAATTGAATTAAAGCATCCAACTCCTTTTCTGTCTCCTTTAATTGATCATTCAGCTTTATGACCAAGTCTATCAACTCCTCATGTCTGGTTTGGCCCTCTACGACTTCTAGAGTTTGAGGATGTTGCAGCTGTGGTATTTTTAATTGCCTCTTAAGTGCAGCAATATCATTTTTTTTCTTCTTTATAAGCTGCTCTGTAGCTTTTATATCCATGGGATCGTGTCCCAATTCAATCACTAAGTCCTTTAAGGACTTTATCCTTATATCCTTGGCCTATGAGGAGGCCTAACTGAAATTGTTTTGAGATGTTGTTTAAAGAGTTTTGTAACTGATGAGTAGATATGGCTTTACCTGTGAGGGTGGAGTATATCATCTCTCCAGCCTGTATGTGCAGTTCAATTGGGCTTTTGGGATGAATATCCCTGGCCAACAATTCAAAGTCAACCTTTTTGAAATCAGATGTTGTCTTGGGCTACTGAGTTGTAGGTCTGATGAAAGACATCTACAACTTTCCCTCTTTAATTTCAAAGGCTGACATTAGTCTTGTTTGATTTGTAGGAGTCAGCTTTAGGTACTGAGCATATGTTTGGGCCTTAAGCCTCTCATTTCTCGCTTTGATTTACTTGTACCTGTCTTTTATGTCCTGATCTTTGTCTACAGGCCTATTGAAGGATGACACTTCCACACTAACCTGCCTTTCCAACACCTAAGTTTGTGATGTGGAAGGCTCTTGCATTACTTTAGACGGAGTAGTGTGCCTACTTCTTTTTACATCTGTGTTTGTAACCTATGCTGATTCTTCTATGTATTCCTATTCAAAGGCTGGATTGAGCCTTTGCCTCTTACTTGTTTCCTATTGCAAATTTGAGGTGTCCATTCCTGAAGTGGAAGCTCCCTCTCTATTTCTTTTTGAAATTTTCTCCTCATTCTGAGGATTCTGCATGATTGGAGGG
>APFE030107539.1:53131-104428 GCA_000404065.3 Pinus taeda | reverse complement strand
TAGCAATCTAGTTTCCAACACAACAAAGCTAGTCAACAAATTGTGATTGGAATTTTTTTATCATCAACCCATGTACCCATTGGGATGGGTCAATAAGGATTTTGAGTTGAAGGTAACAAAACAGTGCAGAATTAGATTTGTTATTAGTGTTGTTTTTATTAATGAATTAGAACTAGATGTTTTTCCCCTTGTTGTATGAGGAGTGGTGTTTGGAAATTCCTACATGTACATGCAAGATGCAATATTCACCCAAAGAGCCAACCAATATTGGATCGTCAAGGATGGATAATCATTCACCATCAACACGCACAAAGACAACTCGAAAAGTTTTCAATAAGTGCCAACCAAGCCAAGAACTTTATAACTTCTAATACGAATTATTATTTTAAGAGAAATCAATTTGTAGAAGTGTCAGTAATAGGTGAGGCATTCCTAGAGGGGTGTAATAAGAACAAAAACAATGGCTGGAAGGGAATATACAAGCATATAGGGATGTATCCTAGGAGCCTAAAGGGTTAACACCGAAGTGAGAAGTGGAAAATGAGATATATCTATTACCATAATCCTCATTTCCAAACATTAGAATATACAAGTAGTATGTTATAGAAGCAAGTGAGGTGAAGAAATATTTTCAACAACTATTTTAATAGGGTGGCATTAATGCAAGTATATCACCATGTGGGTCACTATTAGGTCCCTATAATACTAGTGATTACCCCATTACCATTGTAGTTATATCCCTTATTAATATTGCTGTGCCCTTATTGTCCCCATATTGTTATTACTGTGCCCCATAGAATCCCTCTATTGTTATTTTTGTGCCTTTATATTATTATTGTTAGGTCGGCTGGGTTATATTGTAACTCCTTAGACTCATATATATTGAAAGGAGGTTTTTTCATTTGAATCATAAAAGAATCATTCATTTTTGTAATGTAAAGGAGGTTTTCGAGGGCTGAATTCTAAGGCGTTGATCTATCTTTTCTATCTTTCTGTGAGCTTGTTTCATAACATTTGGTATCAGAGCTTTGGATTCTAGGGTTTCGTTGCTTGTACAAGCAGACGAGATGCCTTTGTAGCCACAGGTTCTCATAGAACCTTTTGAGAGGTGGGCTCTTGATTTTGTAGGTCCCATAAACCTTATATCCAAAGGTAAGAAGTATATTTTAGTTTGTACTAATTATGTTACGAAGTGGGTTGAGGCAAGAGCACTACCTAGAGCAACAGAGAAAGTAGTGGTAGATTTTCCTTTTTCTAATAATTTTGTAAGATTTGGGGTACGTAAGGAGATAGTCATTGATCAAGGTACTCAGTTTGTGTCAAAGATTATGCAAGGAATTGTGCATAAATATCAAATTACTCATCGGAAATCCACCCCTTATCATCCATAGGCCAATGGGCAGGTGGAATCAACAAATAAGGTGTTGGAGAAAATCCTTACCAAGACAGTGCAATTACATAAGAAGGATTGGACTAATCGACTTCCTGAAGCATTATGGGCCTACAGGATCACATGTAGAAATACCATTGTCTTTTCTCCATATGAATCAGTGTATGGAAAGCAAGTTTTATTTCCCATTGAATTTTAGATTAGGACTTTTAAGATGGCATCATATTTGGGTATAGACCTTGACGAAGCCTAGTAGCAGAGAATCTTACAGCTCATAGTTGGATGAGGTTAGGCAAGATTCTTTTCAGCATACTAACTTGATTCAACAACAACGGGCTAAATGGCATGACAGATACAGTAAAAAGAAGCAGTTCCAAGAGGGAGACTGGACATTCTTGTTTGATTCAAAATTTAAGAACTTTAAAGGAAAATTTAACATACATTGGTTGGGCCCCTATGAAATTGAGAAAGTTTTTGATAATGGATCTGTTCAGTTTAAAACCATCGACAATGGGAATGTTACCTTCTTGGTGAATGGGAATATTCTCAAGTTATATCAAAACCCCAACCCAAGGAGGAATTTATGAAAGAAATTGTGAAGAAAAAAGAACTGGAGATGGTGAGAGGAGTCATTCCTTCCACTATCTCTTCCTGATATCCTACTGACACAATGAGCTCACTCAGTTCCTCCTCGTGCTCGGTAAACCATGAGAGGAATGTATATTGTGTTGAAAATAACAACAAGAAATGCAAAAAATAGAATTGTTAAAAATACGCTACTATAAATAGTAGTTCAGCCAGTGTTGATCTTAGCAACAATGGATGGAAAAATGGAAGTGCTAAAAATAGCATTCTATAAATAGCATTTTAGGATACCTTCCTATTTTAGTCAGTCCCTAAACTAAAATAGTGAAGTAAAATTCGAATTTGATCTTAGCAGTAGTTTCTAAAATAATTAATCAATTCATCTTAAGTTAATTAGTTAAGGAAAATCAAACTTGAAGTCTATGTGGTGACATGCAACAGTTTCTCCATTAATTGAGGAATTTATCCATCGACTAAAGAGATAAGGATGAGTTGTAATTTGTTGGCTCAGTTAACTGAGTCAAGTCTAGTTAGATTAATTCCAACAGTTTGTTGAATTAATGTAAGTTCAGTTAGTTAATGTTTGCATGCATGTAACCACTGCACTTCAGATAACTGAATATCTCTTATAAATAACTCATGCATGTCAATTTAGACATAGACCCAGTTGAGATCAGATGGAGGGGCAATGTACTATCAGTTGCTAGAATATTTCATTGTGAATATTCCTTGCATGCAAAAGGAATTATTTCCTTGAGGATTGCGCAGTTACTTCTTCAGGTTTAGTGAGTATGATGAGGCCAATTCACACATGTGACATCATTGGACCCCAAGAAAAATTGCACAAGGAAATAAGAGGCTTGGAGGGCTTGAGGAGGACATATATAGTGTCTATTCAGTCTGTGAGCTATATTGTTTGATTGCAGAGAGAGAAGGATAGCTTGAGAGTTGATTCTTTTTGTAACTTGAACAAGATTTCCACTTGTATGATAATACAAAGTAGGGGTTTTAGGCTGAGACTTTCCCGTGATATTTCTTTTGTGTTATGTGTGATTGATTTCTCATTCTTAGTTATATGTGTTCTCTTGATCTTGCTCGATTCGATTAAGCTTTCACAAAGTGTTATAGAAGTAGATCTTGTATTGTGTTTTAGTATATTGCATAATCTGTTGATCTACCGTGGGAATTTCTACATGGTATTGGAGCAAAGGTGATCAAGGCGAAGAATAGCATACAAGAAGGAGAAGTTCGAAGTTTGGTTCCTGAATATAGAAATTGAGTTCTTATCACATCTCTTTTTCACCTATGGCGTTCAGTGGTTTAAGACTCGAGTATGCCCTTGATGGTAGCTCAAATTATATAGCCTAGAAGGATAGCATGGAGGCAGTGTTAGAAGATAACGGTCTAAAGGACTTCATTGGTCAAAAAGTCCCCAAGCCGACTGATGCTACTCAACTAGCAGTATGGAAGAAATGTGTGGCTAGCGCAAGGAGAATCCTCCTCGAGGGAGTTTGAGATCACATTGTCTCGAGCCTCCATGGGAAGGAGACTCCATTTTCAATGTGGGAAACATTGAAAGATTTATATCAAAATAGCAACGATCAGAGGAAGGTGGCGTTGAAAGACAAGCTTCGTAAGATCAAGTGTGAAAAGGGCGACACGATCTCTACATATCTGAACAAGCTCACCACCTACAGGGATGAGCTTGGAAGTGTAGGGATCACTGCCACTAATGATGACATGGTGAGTCCTTCACTCCTCGGTCTTCCTAAGAGCTGGAATAGCTACCAGGACTCGGTTAATGGAAGAGAAAAACTACCAGCTTGGGAACGACTTTGGTCGGATTTGATGCAGGAGGAAATTAGAAGCAGCACCAGAGATGGATCCTCATCGAAGAAAGATGATGAGGAAAATCTAGCCTTAGCGAGTAAGGCAAGGAAAGGGAAAGGGAAGGTGTCCCCTCCCAAATCCAGTTCTTCCCATGGTGGGAAGAATATTGACAAATCGAAAGTGCGATGCTTTCATTGTCATGAAGTGGGCCATTATGCTACGAATTGTCCATAGAAGAAATCCAAGAAGGGTTCCTCAAAGGGATCTGATGGTGAGGCACTGGCCTCAAAGTTTCAGCTGGATTTCTCCCTTATCACATGCATGGTTTCATCCATGGTGGGATGTGTGTGGTATCTAGAAAATGGAGCTTCATTCCACATGTCAAGTGACAAGCATCTTTTCAGTACCTTGGAGGAGAAGGATCTCCAAATGTGGATCGAGATGGGCGATGATGGAAAGTACCATGTTTCAGGTGAAGGTACAGTTGTGTTTCAAAGGGAGCATGGAACTCCCCTCACCCTAACTGATGTAAAGTATGTACTAAGTCTGAAGAATATTCTTGTGTATATCACTATGCTAGAAGATAAAGGCTATGATGTAGTCTTTAGTCAAGGAAAGGTATTCCTGAGGCATATCGGTACTGGACAGACAAAGTGAATAGGGATTCGAGTCAAGAATCTCTACAAGCTAGAGGTAGATGACTATGCTGCTTTGAGTTCCAAAGTTGAGATGGTGCAGATCCAAGATGTTGGCGAGCTATGGCATAGAAGACTGGGTCACTTGCACCATGGAGCCCTAAAGATCATGTAGCAGATTCCTACCGGATTACCCAAGGAAAAAATTGAGAAGACGACTACATGCAAAGGTTGTACCTTGGGTAAATATGCGAAATCTTCCTTTCCAGATCGAGACAGTAGAGCTGGAGCAATCCCGGAGCAAGTTCACTCAGATGTTTGTGGGCCCTTCTCTACGGCCTCCACCTCTAAACAAAGGTACTATGTTATTTTTATTGATGATTTTTCTCATAGATGCTAGATCTACTTTATGGAAAAGAAGGATCAGACCTTCTTGAGGTTTTGTGAGTTTGAAGCCTTGGTAGAGAAAGAATCTGGAAAGAATATAAAAGCCTTGCGTAGCGATAATGGTGGGGAGTATGTCTCCCAACAGTTTAAAGAATTCTGTGCTGCAGATATTAAATGGGAATTGACGGCACCCCATAACCCACAACAGAATGGGGTGGCCGAAAGTAAGAACAGATCGATTGTGGGAGCAACTCGAGCGATGTTGCATGACCAAACCCTACCACTTTATTTGTGGGCTGAGGCATGCAATATAGTAGCATACTTGCAGAACAGAAGCCCGCGCTATATAATGGGAATGAAGACACCTATGGAGGCCTATTCCGGGAAGCGACCTGATGTAAGTCACTTCCGAATCTTTGGATCATCAGTTTACTGTCATGTGACCCAAGATGCCAGGAAGAAGCTAGACCCAACAGCTGAGTTGGGAATACTTGTGGGGTACATGGATACACCCCACAACTATTGGGTGTACCTTCCTTCCACTCAGAGGACTGTGGTATGCAGGGATCTGAAGTTCGATGAGCAGAAAGCCATGCACTTATCACTTGAGAGGGAGCTCGAGTTGCATGCAAATGAGGAACTTTCAGTTCCCAAGGATGTGGAGCCTCAAATTATTGTGGAGCAGCCGCATGTAGAGGATCCGGGAGTGGATAGATCCACTCATGCTGCGACTTCCAAAGATGGGCAGAAATGCTCAAGGGAAGCTAACAGGTTGATGTTGGATGCACGGGAGAATGTGGGACAACCATCTTCTCAGCGCAGACAGAGGAGGTCACCTTGGTAGTACACTGGGTACATGGCCCTAGTTGGGGAGTGTGTAGATACCGAACCTTCTTCATTCGAGGAGGTAGTGCAGCAACCAGTCTGGGTTGATGCAATGGCAGAGGAGTATGACTCTATCATTCAGAGCAGTGTGTGGGATGTTGTCCCAAGGCCTCAAGGCAAGTCAGTGGTGAGTTCCAGATGGCTTTACAAGGTAAAGCAGGCAGCTGATGGTAGTGTTGAAAAACATAAGGCAAGGTTTGTTGCCTGGGGTTTCTCATAGGTTGAGGGGATCGACTACGATGAGAATTTTGCTCCCGTAGCAAGGTGCTCATCGATTAGATCGATATTGGCACTATCAACTCAGATGGGGTGGAAGATCCACCAAATGGAAGTCAAGACAACATTCCTCAATGGGAAGATTGAGCAGGAGGTGTACATTGAATAGCCAGAAGGTTTTGAAATCTTCGATCATGAGTCACATGTGTGCAGACTTAAGAGGGCTTTGTATGGGCTGACGCAAGCACCTCGTGCTTGGTACACTAGGATCAACAACTATTTCATTGGTTTGGGCTTCACCAAGAGTGAAGCAGACGCGAACCTTTACCACATCATGGTAGAAGGTAAACCATTAATCATTGTTCTTTATGTCGATGATCTGATTTTGACAGGTGATGATCAACTGATACAATCTTGTAAGGAGGACCTTGCAAGAGAGTTTGAGATGAAGGACATGGACCTTATGCACTACTTTCTAGGCATGGAGGTGTGGCAAAAAGATGGGGATGTATTTGTGTCTCAAGGGAAGTATGCCAATGAGATACTCAGGCACTTTCACATGAAGAAGTGCAAGCCCATGCAGACTCCTCTAGCTTGGAACTAGAGGAAGGAGGATGCTACTTCAGGTGAGGTAGTAGCTGCTACTGTTTATCGGCAGCTAGTGGGTTCAATTATGTATCTGGTGACTACATGACCTGACTTATGCTTTGCAGTGAACCAGCTGAGTCAAGCTATGGTTCAGCCTACCAAGATGTTTTGGAAGGCAGCGAAGCATGTGCTAAGATACCTCATAGGCACATCTCAGTTCGGATTATGGTACAGATGAACAGAGGGAGTGAAGCTTCAGGGATTCACAGATGCAGATTGGGCAGGGAGTCCATCAAACCGGAAGAGCACTTCTGGAGGAATATTAAACCTTGGTTCAGCCACAGTTTCTTGGTACAACAGGAAATAGAGATCAGTTGCACTTAGCTCAATAGAGGCTAAATACAAGGCTGCTAGTCAAGCTGCATGTGAGGCCATTTGGATGCGAAAGATTCTAGTGGGATTGTTTGGTCAAATGATGGATCCTACAATGGTCTACTACGATAACCAGAGTTGTATCAAACTCTCAGAGAATCCAATTTTTCATGACAGGTCCAAGCACATAGATATCTGATATCACCATCTTTGAGACTGTGTGGTCAAGAGTATCATGTTATTGTTGTATGTTTCGACCGAGGAACAGGATGCAGATATCTTGACTAAGGCATTGTCAAGATGCAAGTTTGAGTTCCACAAAGACAGGATTGGGGTTACTAATAATCCCTTTCTTGTTGAGAGGGAGTGTTGAAAATAGCAACAAGAAATGCTTAAAATAGAATTGCTAAAAGTAGCACTGCTATAAATAGAAATTCATCTAGTGTTGATCTTAGCAACAATGGATGGAAAAATGGAAGTGTTAAAAATAACATTCTATAAATAGCATTTCGGGATACCTTCCTATTTTAGTCAGTCCCTAAACTAAAATAGTGAAGTAAAATTTGAATTTGATCTTAGTAGTAGTTTGTAAAATAATTAATTAATTCATCTTGAGTTAATTAGTTAAGGAAAATCAAACTTGAAGTCTATGTGGGGACATGCAACAGTTTCTCCATTAATTGAGGAATTTATCCATCAGTTAAAGAGATAAGGATCAGTTGTAATATTGATTTGTAATTAGTTGGCTCAATTAACTGAGTCAAGTCCAGTTAGATTAATTCAAACTGTTTGTTGAATTAATGTTTCAGTTAGTTAATGCTCGCATGCATGTAACTACTACACTTCAGATAACTGATTATTCTCTCATAAATAACTCATGCATGTCAGTTTAGATAGAGACCCAGTTGAGATCAGATGGAGGGGCAATGTACTATCAGTTGCTAGAATATTCCATTGTGAATATTCCTTACATGCAGAAGGAATTCTTTCCTTGAGGATTGCGTAGTTACTTCTTTAGGTTTAGTGAGTGTGATGAGGCCAATTCACACATGTGACATCATTGGACCCCAAGAAAAATCGCGCAAGGAAATAGGAGGCTTGGAGGGCTTGAGGATGACATATACAATGTCTATTTAGTCTGTGAGTTGTATTGTTTAATTGCAGAGAGAGCAGGATAGCTTGAGAGCTGATTCTTTTTGTAACTTGAACAAGATTTCCACTTATATGATAATACAGAGTTGGAGTTTTAGGCTAAGGCTTTCCCCATGATATTTCTTCTGTGTTATGTGTGATTGATTTCTCATTCTTAGTTATACGTGTTCTCTTGATCTTGCTCAATTCGATTAAGCTTCCGCAAAGTGTTGTAGAAGTAGATCTTGTATTGTGTTTTAGTATATTGCATAATCTGTTGATCTACAGTGGGAATTTCTACATATTGGGTATAGGTTTATTCCTCTTTCTGGGCCCAATGCACTAGTTACGAAAAATGAGCCCCCTCGGAGTCTTCTTTTCCAAGTGTTTCAGACTCTCTAAAATTGAAATCTGGTGAGCATGGACTGTGTTTTAATGTTTTCTTCTCAATGATGTCTGAAAAGAACCCACTTAAGATCGTGGATGACAAACGATCTCAACAATAGAAATGACTACTAAACATTGTAGATCTGTAGCTATTGATAGAAACAAAACCTGCGAAAATTCTGATCTATGCTACAATCATAGTTAAACAGTGAAATAAAGAGTAATAACCCCAAAACATCCAATGGAAACCAGATATGTAAAGAATGATTTTATTATAACACATGTGAAGAGAACAAATATATGTTACCAGTCCCCCTCTATGGGATGGGTTCTTGGCAATCCTCAAACGCTTTCAGCTTTTGTAAAGTCTCTCTCCTCTATAATGCATAAACCCAGTAAAAATATGGTGTGCGACAATGAAAATAATTAGAGTTACAATAGTGAGTGCAACAATGAAAATAATCAAAAGTGAATAATGAATGGAAAACCCTTCTATTTATAACAAAATATTGAGTTATCCTCGAATAATGAGCAATAATAAAATATTATTGATCCCATTCTTGGAATTACCATTTGGAATATCTTATTATATTTGTTTAGGATGGAAAAAGTATTTAAACTTTTATTTAGAAATAATAAATAAATAATTTATCTATTATCTCAATGAATTAGTTAAGGAATAATAAACAAATAAGGATTTATTTAATTATTCCTAAGGGATTTAGTCAAATTTAACAATGAATAATAATTAATTAGTGATTAATTAATTATTCTTAGAGAAAAATAAGATAAATAATGAATTATCTATTTATTTTTCATAATTGGATCAAATTTGACAAAGAATAATAATAAAACAATGGTTAAATTAATTATTCCTAGAAGAAAACCAAATAAATAATGATTTATTTAATTATTCTTCATGGGTTTAACTATAAATTACTTAATAAAGGTAGTTTATTCGATAATTTCTCATAGTGAAAGCAATTTTACTATGGTAAAATTGGCTTTACATGTGTACTTCGATCCATCTAGTAAATTAGGCTAGATGATCAATTTTTTGGTTATTATAGATTTCCCCCCAATGTACGAGTGTTAGGAGCAAAACGTATGACCGAAGTACGTTGTAAAGACACAATCACTTAAACAACACAAGGGAGTCAAGGAGAGAGAGAGAGACCAATGAAGCTAAAGCTGAAAGAGGATAGTGACAGAGGGGGCGAGACTAATGCAAGTCTCATTTTTTGTTGTGGTACGAGACCTCAATGAGGCGGGGGAGGCATACCCATACCCGCTGAGATCACTTAGTACAAAAATCATAGTTCGCCCAAAAATATGAAACTGAGCAACAAAGTACATGCTGAATGGTACATGACACGCTGGCATAACAAAGCCAGAAAATAATACAATGTGTCCCATATACATAATGTACCTGGTAAAAACATGAGCTGGGACTTAATACAATAATATTTGAGTACATGATATAAAAATCCCCTTCCCTCAAAAAATGGGTGGGAGAGAGGGTAGAACAACCAAACAAGCCTTGTTGAATAAGGAAGGGCTATGCAAAACTAATTGGATCATCTAGAGGAGATGTGCATGCTATGAACATTGCAATCAATAGGAACCTGTTGTGGTAAAACACAATCCCCCCATTTTTCACTTTTAAATCTCACATGGGGACCCTTTTAACTGATTGTTTGGTAATATTATTATTGGATTTGCAGAATGTGAATGACCCAAGTGAGTTCAACGTGTCTTTATCTATCTAGCTAAATATGTTTGAGCTCATTTGAATTAGATGGTTGTGAATATTGCTTGTTTGAAGATTGGATGTGTTCTAACTGCTTGACTTTGTGGCTTTTGCATGGTTGTTGCAATAGGCTCCTTGTGTGATTGGTGATTAGATTTTACAATCCTCACAACATTCTATTACTGGTCAGGAAAAGGCGATGTGGCACTTTTAGTTGCCACATCACCTTACATTTCATATTGGTTATTTCTCTCCTTCACATGACATTGTAAATATTGTAAATATAATATATAATAAATTAGAGCTTTGTAAATAATATAATTGAATTTATTGTAAATATAATATATAATAAATCAAATTTAATATTAAAAATAAATAAATAAATAAATAAGAAAGTTTACTGTTAAAATGTATATATATTCAAAACACATATTTAAAATAAAACAATTAAATTCACCTTATAAATAATTTATACTTTTTACCTACTTTAACTTAACATATTATATATTTTCTTTATATATATTACCTTCTCACACATTTTATTTTCACCAAAAGGAGGCAATACGCAACATATTCATTATAAACATGGTTCTTTTAAAGTTTGGTTTGACTTTTCCATACGCACCAGAATTCTCTGTTCAACGCATTCTCGACCTCCACTATTCTTGCATTTGGATGATCATTCGAGTGCTTAATATACCATGTTCGTGCGGGATTCTACAGTGCACTTACCAGTGTGGCCTTCTTAATGTTTTCATCCATGACCCCATGTGCTTCCCACACTGCTCTTACCACGAACCAGAACTGATCTGGGTCTTCGTTCCCTACTCCTCTAAATACGGGTAGCTTGATCGCGCTTGCCATGTTGAACTGCAGGTTTGGCGAAGGTTGGGTGGTTGAAGATGGAGGTGACGTAAGCAAAGTGGGTGATGGTGTAAGTGGAGGTGATAACTACAGAATGTGTTATCCTATGAAACTAACCACACTTCTCGGGGAAGCTTGAGTGCGCTCTTCCTCGCTCGCTCACGGTGGCGAAATTAAAGGATTTTTTCCTAACCCTTGATCCCTTTGTAGATCTTCCCACTTCACATCATTCCAATCATTAATGTATTTGCATAACCCGCTTCTCACATAACAGCATGTTAATCCAGGTATTCAGAGATTTGACGTACCTACCTCGCGATCCCTTGAGAAAGTGTCATTCTTCTTCACTATAGCTCACGGTTGTGTCTATCATAAACTCAGTGATAAACCCTCCTATTATCCAGTCGAGCCAATGGTCCACGACCCATGCGATCTTATCTTCTAATGCCTCTAGTCTGCGCACTAACTCCGGAGTCCACACTATCAGTTGATCAAGCTTGTACCTTCCCTGGGTGTCAGCTAACCTCATGATCCAATCGCACAGGTCTGAAGAGAAGGTTGCGAAGAAGATCTCGTGGATTTCCGTATATACGTAGTGATCCAGCCACCTCTTCTCGGATATCTGTGGAGTCCTATTCTCCTATGTTACGAACTCATGAAGCTTCTGATCCACCCAATCTTCAATTTCCTTCTTTGTATGGTTCTAGTGTTCCGACATCAGACATCCCTTACGCAGATCCCAGTCCCGGCAACGGAACCATTGGTTGGCTTGTTGGGGACTCAACCAGGTTTAGAAGTGTTTTAGCTAAACAAATCCCAAAACTACTGGCCCTTTTGGCAACATTCCATGGAGCACGGGCTGAGGTCTCACCCGAGATAGTATGGGAGGGTGGTAGAACTAGGTTTCCGCACCCTAGGGATGTCTTGATGAGATCTAGAAAGTTCGCGAATCGATCCTACACACTGTGCTGCTTCCGCGCAACTGTCTATTCAGTGCAACCACCTTTGCGCGGCTTGGATGACGAGCGTGAATGTTCTTTACCCTTTACTGTGCTTTTTATTATTATAGATCTTGAATTAAATTAAGTGGGCCCAATACTTTCATGCACCGTTCAACATAAATAGATATGTGAACTATCGTAAACTATAAATAGATGCATAAACAGAAACAGATACGCAATATTCCAAAACCAACTTATCTTTATTAATGCCTTTTCCAATTACAATCCACTTCCTATCCTGTGCACATAGCTGCAGGGGTCTGCGCACACAGTTGCGGACTCTACTATGCCTCTGCGCACCCAGCTGTGGAGCCTCTATCTACTACTATGACCCAAGACTCGGACTTACAGACTCAGAGCGAATATCGCATTCAAAAACCCATTTCACTTAACATCAGATCTAAAAACTGACTTCTATCCTTAGAGCCTACTCTATTTATACATTCGCATGGTCCGCGAACCATGGGTAGGCCGACTCACTTTACACTACCTTACATTATTTGAGGGTTGACAACCCTTTGACTTGACTCATTACAATTCGCGCTTCACACACTTCATAGAGCCTTTACAATACCATTACCCAAAATTGTGGGATTTAAGCCCCAAAACCGTTATGTGGGGAATCTGCTACCCAACACCTCCCCATTATTTAAATTATTGACTAAAGAAGTTGAATTTCATTGGGATGATGAGTGTCAAACTCCATTTGATACACTCAAGGAAAAACTTTCTTCAACACCGGTCTTGAGAGGCCCATATTGGAAATTTCCCTTTCATATTTCCATTAATGCCTCTGATTCAGCCATAGGAGCAGTACTAGGTCAAAGGAGGATCCTGTAACTCATGCTATTTATTATATTGTTAGTAAAAAATTAACTCCTACAGAACTGAATTACATAGTAACTGAAAAAAAATTTCTTGCTATGATTTATGCTATTAATAAGTTTAGACATTACATCACGGGCTATGAATTTTTTGGACACACTGATCACTCTATTATTCAATATCTCATGAATAAACCAGTTACTAATGGAAGGATTACTAGGTGGGTTTTGCTGCTGTAGGAATTTGACATCACATTATTGGATAGGCCTAGGAAGGAAAATCAAGTAGTTTATTTCTTATCTAGACTCAACCATGCAGGTGAGGATGTTCCTGTTAATGATAGCTTTCCTGATGAAGATTTGTTTTATATTTTTGTTAAAACACCTTGGTTTTCAAACATGGCTAATTACCCTGCTACAGGAAAGTTGCCTCCTTACTTTTCATCTAATCAAAAAGAGAGAATTATTAGGAAAAGTGTTGATTACTCTTGGATTAGGGGAGATATTTTTTTCACTGGATCAGATTTGATTATCTGCAGGTGTGCCATGGAAGATGAGGTCTATGAGATTTTGAGAGCCTATCATGATGAACTATGTGGAGGACACTTTACAGACAAGCGAACATCTTACAAGATCCTTCGCTCAGGTTACTATTGGCCAAGTCTTTTTAAAGATGAAAGAGAATATGTCTGAAAGTGTGACATCTACTAGAGAATGGGATGGCTTGTACAATCATACGAGACGTCTTTGTAGCCACAGGTTCTCCTAGAACCTTTTGAGAGGTGGGCTCTTGATTTTGTAGGTCCCATAAACCCTATGTCCAAAGGTAAGAAGTATATTTTAGTTTGCACTAATTATGTTACGAAGTGGGTTGAGGCAAGAGCACTACCTAGAGTAACAAAGAAAGTAGTGGTAGATTTTCTTTTTTCTAATAATTTTGTAAGATTTGGGTACCTAAGGAGATAGTCATTGATCAAGGTACTTAGTTTGTGTCAAATATTATGTAGGGAATTGTGCATAAATATCATATTACTCATCAGAAATCCACCCCTTATCATCCACAGGCCAATGGGCAGGTGGAATCAACAAATATGTTGTTGGAGAAAATCCTTACCAAGACAGTGCAATTACATAAGAAGGATTGGACTGATCGATTTCCTGAAGCATTATGGGCCTACAGGATCACATGGAGAAATAACATTGGCTTTTCTCTGTATGAATCGGTGTATGGAAAGCAAGTTTTATTTCCCACTGAATTTTAGATCAGGACTTTTAAGATGGCATCATATTTGGGTATAGACCTTGACGAAGCCCAGTAACAGAGAATCTTGCAGTGCAATGAGTTGGATGAGGTTAGGTAAGATGATTTTCAACATACTAACTTGATTCAACAACAACGGGCTAAATGGCATGACATATACAGTAAAAAGAAGCAGTTCAAAGAGGGAGACTAGGCATTCTTGTATGATTCAAAATTTAAGAACTTTAAAGGAAAATTTAACATACGTTGGTTGGGCCCCTACGAAATTGAGAAAGCTTTTGATAATGGATCTGTTCAGTTTAAAACCATCGACAATGGGAATGTTACCTTCTTGGTGAATGGGAATATTCTCAAGTTATATCAAAAACCCCAACCCAACGAGGAATTTGTGAAAGAAATTGTGAAGAAAAAAGAGTAGGAGATGGTGAGAGAAGGATTCATTCCTTCCACTATCTCTTCCTGATCTCCTACTGACACAATGAGCTCACTCGGTTCATCCTCGTGCTTGGTAAACCATGAGAGGAATGTATATTATGTTGAAAATAGCAACAAGAACTGCTAAAAATAGAATTGCTAAAAATATCATTGCTATAAATAGCAGTTCAGCTAGTGTTGATCTTAGCAACAATGGATGGAAAAATGGAAGTGCTAAAAATAGCATTCTATAAATAGAATTTCGAGATACCTTCCTATTTTAGTCAGTCCCTAAACTAAAATAGTAAAATAAAATTCGAATTTGATCTTAGCAGTAGTTTGTAAAATAATTAATTAATTCATCTTGAGTTAATTAGTTAAGGAAAATCAAACTTGAAGTCTATGTGGGGACATGCAACTGTTTCTCCATTAATTGAGGAATTTATCCATCAGTTAAAGAGATAAGGATGAGTTGTAATATTGAGTTGTAATTAGTTGGCTCAGTTAACTGAGTCAAGTCCAGTTAGATTAATTCCAACAGTTTGTTGAATTAATGTAAGTTCAGTTAGTTAATGCTTGCATGCATGTAACTACTGCACTTCAGATAACTGAGTATCTCTTATAAATAACTCATGCATGTCAATTCAGACAAAGAGCCAGTTGAGATCAGATGGAGGGGCAGTGTACTATCAGTTGCTAGAATATTCCATTGTGAATATTCCTTGCATGCAGAAGGAATTCTTTCCTTGAGGATTGTGCAGTTACTTCTTCAGGTTTAGTGAGTGTGATGAGGCCAATTCATACATGTGACATCATTGGACCCCAAGAAAAATTGCGCAAGGAAATATGAGGCTTGGAGGGCTTGAGGAGGACATATACAATGTTTATTCAGTCTGTGAGTTGTATTGTTTGATTGCAGAGAGAGAAGGATAGCTTGAGAGTTGATTCTTTTTGTGACTTGAACAAGATTTCCACTTGTATGATAATACAGAGTTGGGGTTTTAGGCTGAGGCTTTCCCGTGATATTTCTTCTGTGTTATGTGTGATTGATTTCTCATTCTCAGTTATATGTGTTCTCTTGATCTTGCTCAATTCGATTAAGCTTTCGCAAAGTGTTGTAGAAGTAGATCTTGTATTGTGTTTTAGTATATTGCATAATCTGTTGATCTACAATGGGAATTTCTACATGGTATCGAAGCAAAGGTGATCAAGGCGAAGAATAGCATAAAAGCAGGAGAAGTTCGAAGTTTGGTTCCTGAATATAGAAAGTGAGTTCTTATCACATCTCTTTTTCCCCTATGGCGTTCAGTGGTTTAAGACTCAAGTATGCCCTTGATGGCAGCTCAAATTATATAGCCTGGAAGGATAACATGGAGGCAGTGTTAGAGGATAACGGTCTAAAGGACTTCATTGATCAAGAAGTCCCCAAGCCGACTGATGCTACTAAATTAGCGGAATGGAAGAAATGTGTGGCTAGAGCAAGGAGAATCCTCTTGGAGGGAGTTTGAGATCATATTGTCTCAAGCCTCCATGGGAAGGAGACTCTGTTTTTGATGTGGAAAACATTGAAATATTTATATCAGAACAACAACAATCAGAGGAAGGTGACGCTGAAAGACAAGCTTCGTAAGATCAAGTGTGAAAAGGGCGACACGATCTCTACATATATGAACAAGCTCACCACCTGCAAGGATGAGCTTGGAAGTGTAGGGATCACTACCACTGATGATGACATGGTGAGTCTTTCACTCCTCGATCTTCCTAAGAGCTAGCATAGCTACCAGGACTCGGTTAATGGAAGAGAAAAACTACCAGATTGGGAATGACTTTGGTCAGATCTGATGCGGGAGGAAATTTCAAGAAGCACCAGAGATGGATCCTCATTGAAGTAAGATGATGACGAAAAACTAGCCTTAGCAAGTAAGGCGACGAAAGGGAAAGGGAAGGTGTCCCATCCCAAATCCAGTTCTTCCCATGGTGGGAAGAATATTGACAATTCGAAAGTGCGATGCTTTCATTGTCATGAAGTGGGCCATTATGCTACGAATTTTCCACAGAAAAAATCTAAGAAGGGTTCCTCAAAGGGATCTAATGGTGAGGCACTGGCCTCATAGTTTCAGCTGGATTTCTCACTTATCACATGCATGGTTTCATCCATGGTGGGATGTGTGTGGTACCTAGACAATGGAGCTTCATTCCACATGTCAGGTGACAAGAATCTTTTCAGTACCTTGGAGGAGAAGGATCTCCAAATGCAAATTGAGATGGATGATGATGGAAAGTACCATGTTTCATGTGAAGGTACACTTGTGTTTCAGAGGGAGCATGGAACTCCCCTCACCCTAACTAATGTAAATTATGTACCAGGTCTGAAGAAGAATCTTGTGTCTATCGCTATGCTAAAAGATAAAGGCTATGATGTAGTCTTTAGTCAAGGAAAGGTATTCCTAAGGCATATCGGTACTGAACAGACAAAGTGAATGGCGATTCGAGTCAAGAATCTCTACAAGCTGGAGGTAGATGACTGTGTTTCTTTGAGTTCCAAAGTTGAGATGGTGCAGATCTAAGATGTTGGCGAGCTATGGCATAGAAGACTGGGCCAGTTGCACCATGGAACCCTAAAGATCATGCAACAGATTTTTGCCAGATTACCCAAGGGAAAACTTGAGAAGACGACTACATGAAAAGGTTGTACCTTGGGTAAGTATGCAAAATCTTCCTTTCCGGATCGAGACAGTAGAGCTGGAGAAATCCTAGAGTGAGTTCACTCAGATGTTTGTGGGCCCTTCTCTACGGCCTCCACCGCTAAACAAAGGTACTATGTTATTTTTATTAATGATTTTTCTCATAGATGCTAGATCTAATTTATGCAAAAGAAGGATCAGACCTTCTTAAGGTTTTATGAGTTTAAAGCCTTGGCAGAGAAAGAATCTGGAAAGAAAATAAAATCCTTGCATAGCGATAATGGTGGGGAGTATGTCTCCCAACAGTTTAAAGACTTCTGCGCTACAGAAGGTATTAAACAAGAATTGACGGCACCCCATAACCCACAACAGAATGGGATGGCCAAAAGGAAGAACAGATCGATTGTGGGAGCAGCTCGAGCGATGTTGCATGACCAAAGCCTACCACTGCATTTGTGGGCTGAGGCATGCAATACAGTAGTATACTTGCAGAACAGAAGCCCGCACTCTATATTGGGAATGAAGACACCTATGGAGGCCTATTTCGGGAAGCGACCTGATGTAAGTCACTTCCGAATCTTTGGATCATCAGTTTATTGTCATGTGAACAAAGATGCCAGGAAGAAGCTAGACCCAACTGCTGAGTTGGGAATACTTGTGGGGTACATGGATACACCCCACAACTATTGGGTGTACCTTCCTTCCACTCAGAGGACTATGGTACGCAGGGATCTGATGTCCGACGAGCAGAAAGCCATGTGCTTATCACTTGAGAGGGAGCTCAAGTTGCATGCAAATGAGGAACTTTCAGTTCCTAAGGATGAGGAGCCTCAGATTGATGCGGAGCAGCCGCATGCAAAGCATCTGGGAGTGGATACATACACTCATGCTGAGACTTCCAAAGATGGGTGGAAATGCTCAAGGGAAGATGACAAGTTGATGCTGGATGCGCGAGAGAATGTGGGACAACCATCTTCTCAATGCAGACAGAGGAGGTCACCCGAGCAATACACTAGGTACATGGCCCTAGTTGAGGAGTGTGTAGATACTGAACCTTCTTCATTCGAGGAGGCAGTGCAGCAACCAGTCTGGGTTGATGCAATGGTAGAGGAGTACGACTCTATCATTTAGAACAGTGTGTGGTATGTTGTCCCAAGGCCTCAGGGCAAGTCAGTGGTGGGTTCTAGATGGCTTTACAAGGTAAATCAGGCAGTTGATGGTAGTGTTGAGAAACATAAGGCAAGGTTTGTTGCCCAAGGTTTCTCACAGTTCGAGGGGATCGACTATGATGAGACTTTTGCTCCCATAGCAAGGTACTCATCAATTAGATCAATATTGGCACTATCAACTCAGATGGGGTGGAAGATCACCAGATGGATGTGAAGACAACATTCCTCAATGGGAAGATTGAGGAGGAGGTGTACATTGAGCAGCCAAAAGGTTTTGAAATCTTCGATCATGAGTCACATGTGTGTAGACTCAAGAGGGCTCTATATGGGCTGAAGCAAGCACCCCATGCTTGGTACACTAGGACCGACAGCTATTTCACTGGTTTGGGCTTCACCAAGAGTGAAGCAGACACGAACCTTTACCACATCATGGTAGAAGGTAAACCATTGATCATTGTTCTTTATGTCGATGATCTGATTTTGACAAGTGATGATCAGCTGATATAGTCTTGTAAGGAGGACCTTGCAAGAGAGTTCGAGATGAGGGACATGGGCCTTATGCACTACTTTCTAGGCATGGAGGTGTGGCAGAAAGATGGGTATGTATTTGTGTCTCAAGGCAAGTATGCTAATGAGATACTCAGACGCTTTCACGTGGAGAAGTGCAAGCCCATGTAGACTCCTCTAGCTGAGAACTAGAGGAAGGAGGATGCTACTTCAGATGAGGTAGTAACTGCTACTATTTATTGGTAGTTGGTGGGTTCACTTATGTATCTGGTGAACACACAACCTGACTTATGCTTTGTAGTGAACCAGCTGAGTCAAGCTATGGTTCAACCTACCAAGATGTTTTGGAGGGCAGCGAAGCATGTGCTAAGATACCTCGTAGGCACATCTCAATTCGGATTGTGGTACAAACAGATAGAGGGAGTGAAGCTTCAGGGCTTCATAGATGTGGATTAGGTAGGGAGTCCATCAGACCGGAAGAGCACTTCTAGAGGAATTTTCAACCTTGGTTCAGCTGCAGTTTCCTGGTACAACAGGAAATAGAGATGAGTTGCACTTAGCTCAGCAGAGGCTGAATACATGGCTGCTAGTCAGGTTGCATGAGGCCATTTGGATGCGGAAGATTCTATTGGGATTGTTTGGTCAGATGATGGATCCTACAGTGATCTACTATGATAACTGGAGTTGTATCAAACTCTCGGAGAATCCAGTCTTTCATGACAGGTCCAAGCACATAGATATCCGATATCACCATCTTCGAGACTGTGTGGTCAAGAGGATCATGTTGTTGTTGTATGTTTCGACCGAGGAACATGATGCAAATATCTTGACTAAGGCATTGCCAAGATGCAAGTTCAAGTTCCACAGAGATAGGATTGGGGTTACTAATAATCCATTTCTTATTGAGAGGGAGTGTTGAAAATAGCAACAAGAAATGATAAAAGTAGAATTGCTAAAAATAGCACTACTATAAATAGTAGTTCAGCCAGTGTTGATCTTAGCAACAATGGATGGAACACTGGAAGTGCTAAAAATAGCATTCTATAAATACCATTTTGAGATACCTTCCTATTTTAGTCAGTCCCTAAACTAAAATATTGAAGTAAAATTTGAATTTGATCTTAGCAGCAATTTGTAAAATAATTAATTAATTCATCTTGAGTTAATTAGTTAAGGAAAAACAAACTTGAAGTCTATATGGGGACATGCAATAGTTTCTCCATTAATTGAGGAATTTATCCATTAGTTAAAGAGATAAGGATGAGTTGTAATATTGAGTTGTAATTAGTTGGCTCAGTTAACTGAGTCAAGTCCAGTTAGATTAATTCAAACAGTTGTTGAATTAATGTAAGTTCAGTTAGTTAATGCTTGCATGCATGTAACTACTGCACTTTAGATAATTGAATATTCTCTCATAAATAACTCATGCATGTCAGTTCAGATAGAGACCCAGTTGAGATCAGATGGAGGGGCAGTGTACTATCAGTTGCTAGAATATTCCTTGCATGCAGAAGGAATTCTTTCCTTGAGGATTGCGTAGTTACTTCTTCAGGTTTAGTGAGTGTGATGAGGCCAATTCACACGTGTGACATCATTGGACCCCAAGAAAAATTGTGCAAGGAAATAGGAGGCTTGGAGGGCTTGAGGAGGACATATACAGTGTCTATTCAATTTATGAGATGTATTGTTTAATTGCAGAGAGAGCAGGATAGCTTGAGAGCTGATTCTTTTTGTAACTTGAACAAGATTTCCACTTGTATGATAATACAGAGTTGGGGTTTTAGGCTGAGGCTTTCTCCGTGATATTTCTTTTGTGTTATGTGTGATTGATTTCTCATTCTTAGTTATATGTGTTCTCTTGATCTTGCTCAATTCAATTAAGCTTCCGCAAAGTGTTGTAGAAGTAGATCTTGAATTGTATTTTAGTATATTGTATAATCTATTGATCTACAGTGGGAATTTCTACATATTGGGTATAGGTTTATTCATTTTTCCAGGCCCAATGCACTAGTTACGGAAAATGACCCCCCTCGGAGTCTTCTTTTCCAAGTGTTTCAGACTCTCTAAAATTGAAATCTGGCGAGCATGGACTATGTTCTAATGTTTTCTTCTCAATGATGTATGAAAAGAACCCACTTAAGATCGTGGATGACAAACGATCTCAACAATAGAAATCACTGCTAAACATTGTAGATCTGCAGCTATTGATAGAAATAAAACCTGCTAAAATTTTGATCTATGCTGCAATCATAGTTAAACAGTGAAATAAAGAGTAATAACCCCAAAACATCCAATGGAAACCAGATATGTAAAGAATGATTTTATTATAACACATGTGAAGGAAACAAATATATGTTACTAGTCCCCCTCTATGTGATGGGTTCTTGGCAATCCTCAAATGCTTTCAGCTTCTGTAGAGTCTCTCTCCTCTATAATGCATAAATCCAGTAAAAATATGGTGTGTGACAATGAAAATAATTAGAGTTACAACAGTGAGTGCAGCAATGAAAATAATCAAAAGTGAATAATGAATGGAAAACCCTTCTATTTACAACAAAATATTGAGTTATCCTCCAATAATGAGCAATAATAAAATATTATTGATCCCATTCTTGGAATTACCATTTGGAATATCTTATTATATTTGTTTAGGAGGGAAAAAGTATTTAAACTTTTATTTAGAAATAATAAATAAATAAATGATTTATTTATATCTCAATGAATTAGTAAGGAATAAAAAACAAATAAGGATTTATTTAATTATTCCTAAGGGATTTAGTCAAATTTAACAATGAATAATAATTAATTAGTGATTAATTAATTATTATTAGAGAAAAATAAGAAAAATAATGAATTATCTATTTATTTTTCATAATTGGGTTAAATTTGACAAGGAATAATAATAAAACAATGGTTAAATTAATTATTCCTAGAAGAAAACCAAATAAATAATGATTTATTTAATTATTCTTCAAGGATTTAACTTTAAATTACTTAATAAAGGTGGTTTATTCAGTAATTTCTCATAGTGAAAGCAATTTTACTATGGTAAAATTGGCTTTACATGTGTACTTCAATCCATCTAGTAAATTAGACTAGATGATCAATTTTTTGGTTATTATAGATTTGCCCCCGACGTACGAGTGTGAGAAGCAAAACGTATGACCGAAGTACGTTGTAAAGACACAATCACTTAAACAACACACGAGAGTCAAGGGGAGAGAGAGAGAGACCAATGAAACTGAAGCTGAGAGAGGATAGTGATAGAGGGGGCGAGACTAATGTAAGTCTCCTTTTTTGTTATGGTACCAGACCTCAATGAGGTGGGGGAGGCATACCCATACCTGCTGAAATCACTTAGTACAAAAATCATGGTTTGCCCAAAAATATGAAACTGAGTAACAAAGTACATGCTGAATGGAACATGACACACTGGCATAACAAAGCTAGAAAATAATACAATGTGTCCCATATACATAATGTACCTGGTAAAAACATAAGCCGGGACTTAATACAATAATATTTGAGTACATGATATAAAAATCCCCTTCCCTCAAAAAATGGGTGGGAAGGAGGGTAGAACAGCCAAAGAAGCCTTGTTGAATAAGGAAGGGCTATGCAAAACTAATTGGATCATCTAGAGGAGACGTGCATGCTATGAACACTGCGATCAATAGGAACTTGTTGTGGTAAAACACAATCTCCCCATTTTTCACTTTTAAATCTCACATGGGGAACCTTTTAACTAATAGTTTGGTAATATTATTATTGGATTTGCAGAATGTGAATGACCTAAGTGAGTTCAACGTGTCTTTATCTATCTAGCTAAACATGTTTGAGCTCATTTGAATTAGATGGTTGTGAAAATTACCTGTTTGAAGATTGGATGTGTTCTAACTGCTTGACTTTGTGTTTTTGCATGGTTGTTGCAATAGGCTCCTATTAAAAAATTATATATTACAGAGCAATGGAACACATAAAATATTGCATAAATATAAACACAGAAAACGCACAAAACAAGAGAGACAAATATACATGGTTCACCCAGTTTGGACTACATCCACGGAGAAACAGCCAATCCTTCTTTTATTATATTATCCAGCAAACTAAAGAGATACAACCTACAGCAGATCCGTTCTAACACCCTTTTCGCTCTCAATCTCCTTTCTCTTCCTCACTCAGAATACAGATATACATAGACGCAACACAATTCCCTCATATATAGTGAGGGGTTGCCTTCTAGGGCAAAAAACCCTAAATTAAACATAACTTCTACTGGCAGATCTCTGCCTAATGAACGACCCAGATTGACTAGAAATTACTATACTTTTACAAGGTAATTTTACATCTATTCTTAGCTTCGAGGGTGTTGCCCCCAAAACCCCCCGCCAGGGGGGCTCCCCAAAGGTCCAGTCGCCCCCCTGGACCCCCAGCGAATATTTTATGGGCGGCGTTGCCGCCCTATTTCGAACTGGGGTCCAATGCAGCGATACCTTTGAATATAGAAAATAATCAGGCTCCACACCCAAAAACTCCTTGTGTGATTGGTGATTAGATTTTACGATCATGACAAAATTCTATTACTAGTCACGAGAAGGCGATGTGGCACTTTTAGTTGCCACATCACCTTACATTTCATGTTGGTTGTTTCTCTCCTCCACATGGCACTATAAATATTGTAAATATATATATAATAAATCAAAACTTTTTTTAAATAGTATAAATTGAATTTAATGTAATATAAATATATGTAATAAATCAAATTTAATATTAAAAAGAAAAATAACAAAGTTATTGTTAAAATGTATATATGTTCAAACACATATTTAAAATAAAACAATTAAATTCACCTTATAAATAATCTATACTTTTTACATACTTTAACTTAACGTATTATATATTTTCTTTATATATATTACCTTCTCACACATTTTATTTTCACCAAAAGGAGGCAATACGCAACGTATTCATTATAGACATGGTGCTTTTAAAGTTTGGTTTGACTTTTCCGTACTCACCAAAATTGGTTATGTCAAAGCGAATGTATTCACAAAAACATTGTTTCGGCATGCTGGTAAATTCCATCTCGATTTAAACCAAACTTAAAAAAAAAAAAAAACCCCTAAGACATTGTTGTGAACTTATTACAAGCATGCAATAAAACAAAATACCACAGTGTCGGCAAAACAATATCATGGCATTCATGTATCCTCACATTTCTCTCCATGCAAATGTACATTAATTTGCATGGAGCGCAATCTAAACTAACTCATGACAGGTCATCGCCCAGTCCATCTTATGCAGCTCACACGGCAATTGCGCATTCATTCCAAATTACGGCCAGATCTCAGGGATGCATTTTAAATACCGATTGCATTCATTTATTGCCACATAATTTTGAGTGATGCTGAAGTTTCTAAGTTGATTGCATTCATTTATTGCCACATAATTTTGAGTGATGCTGAAGTTTCTAAGTTGTTGAATGATGATTAGTTTCGTTATATTGCAGGGCTGAGGATAAGAGCAATTTTTTTCCAATCAAATTATTGCGCCACATACATTGGAACTACCTCATACAGGAACGAAGATTCTAGCAACTTCTAGTTTCAAAACTGACGAGAAATACGCAGTGGAAGGTGCAGGTTGCATCGTTTGGAACGGGATTTGGCACACAATTCTGGATTTTAAAACCAACTCGTGCCAAATGTTCCACCTACAACCGCACAATACCCACGCAAACACGAGGATCAATGGCACACTCCAGTTTCATTCTTGAACGCGAAGGCCTAATTGACAGAACGCCTATGGCAAGGATTTGCATGAAATAATCTTGATCTGCCCAAATAATCAGATCCCATGAAATAAGCAACAACTATTGTCAGTTGGAAAAAAAATCGGTCGGTTTTTCATATGCATCGCATCAAAACAGCCCATTTACAAGTCCGAACGATGTGGAATTGGCAGGGAAAAAAATGCAGGAACGAATGTTGACCCAATGAAAGTAGCACAAATGGTTGCCAATGGAAATGCGACAATGCGATGAAATGAAGATGCCTTCGGCATTCTTACAGGAACAATTTCAATCTTGCGAAATAAGAAGATAATTTAACCGCAACAGGACTCAAATATATCGCTGGAAAGTGAATTTTTGGCATAACAGATCAAGCTTTGGAAGCAACCTTCATACTTTTCAAACAAAGCTGTAAATTTAACAATGAAAACAAAGCGGCTCGATATGTCAAATACATCCTTTTCAATAGGCTTTTAGTTTTGTTTTTGTTTTAATTTTAAATTAGAATTTATATTCCTTATTATTATATTAGTTCTAGTTATTTAAATTTAGTTTGTATATCAGATTTGGACTCCATTTTATTTAATGAAATCATTTTTATTAAAAATAAAAAATAAAAGATTGGCTGGTTTGAATTATAGGTGGAATGGAGGATTTGAAGCCTCACCTCAAGGAGAAGGAAACAAATTTATATGGTTATATAAGAAGCATGGATACAACAGGAAAAAGGATCCAGACACATGAGTTTTTACACTACAGGAAGGATCGACAGGAAGGATCGTGATTCATGAGAGGGGATTCTCTACTATGATTTAATTTGTGATTATGCACTTATGTTTTGTATAGAGAGAGTGATTGTAGAGATTGAAAGAGGGTTTTTGGCCCTGTTTTTTTGCTTAGCTCTATTGTAGGAAGTAAGAACATAGGTCTCAAATTCTCAAGGACTGTGTATTTTGTAAAAAGCCTTGTCAATTGTTTAAATGAATTTCCATTCACGTGTACTATTACGGAATGCTGAATTTTTATTTTTATTTTTGTCTAAGTTTTGTAATTGATTTTGATCTTTATTCTAAATAGTATTTATTGTTGATATCTAACACTATTGTTGGTTGAATTTTGATATGTTATTGAAGCTTTACAGGAGCTATCTCCAAGAGGCACAACGAGAGATCGAATCTATAATAAATTCATTGAAGTATATATGAGATAGATGATAACTATTTATCATTTAATCCCAAATGTATTTTGCTTTTTATTCTATTAATTAATATGAACTATTTCTTTTGGTTAATGGAAATCACCTTGTGAATTCACTCATAAACTAGCCCTTCCCCATGTTTTATTTCATTTTCTCTCGGATTAGTAGAGGGCTATCCCGTTCTAGCTCGAGATAGGATTTTCGTTTTAAATTAGTTTTGCATTTGTAAATTAATCCTCATAAAGTCCTCTTTCGTTAGAGGCAAATATCCTAGTCCTGAGTGGCATGATTGAGGCCTTATATCAATCAAACTTCTTCACTGATTTTAATCTTTATTCAAAACATTAAAAAAATCAATCATGAGGATTAATGTAATATATTATATATTAATTTATTTATTTTTAATCAATAACATTTAACATTTGAAATTACTTTTCTCATTTTTTTTTTAGAGTTAACTTTAGCATACTAAGTATTAATTAGACATTAACTTTCAATAAATAAAAATAACCTAAAAGAATTAGAATAATTTTAATTTTAATTACTGAGTGTATTTAACTAGACCTTATTTTTACACTGTAAGGTGTTTCCCTCTGAAACCCATCCCCCTCTTTGCCTACTTGTCATCCTTGGACACTGTACGATTAGATGTTAGACGATTAGATGTTGACGATTAGAACAACTTTAACCGTCGATCAATCCTCCCTCTGAACCGTTCAGCTCCCATTTACTTTGAAGTGCAATCAATCTCCTTGGAAGTGTGCGATGCGTGGAAGATTTGCTGGTGCTCTCCGTGGGAACGGGGCATTTCGATCGGGCTTACGATTACGAGAAGGTGAAGAGACGGATTCCGTAGGGTTCTCGCGGGAGAGCAGTTGTGCCCCCCGGCTTTTTAAATGTTGAGTAGTTACCACGGATGTGGTATTGTTCTTTGCAGCGTAGGCCTGCTCGATGTCATGAAGATT
Source organism: Pinus taeda (assembly GCA_000404065.3). Classification (NCBI taxonomy): domain Eukaryota; kingdom Viridiplantae; phylum Streptophyta; class Pinopsida; order Pinales; family Pinaceae; genus Pinus; species Pinus taeda. Next base: position 77,594 of record APFE030107539.1, on the reverse strand, counting down.
TAATCATGGCTACCTTCCATCTCCTACAGAACTAATGCACAGGGCAACTCGTTTCTATTCTAAAGCTCATGCCCCACCAGAACGACGCAAACCTCGACATTGGTTACCTACAACAGCTAGAATTGCACCCATCTGTACTAATCATCAAATTCCCGGTCTCAGAAGCACAGAGGAAGAAATGTAGCTTGACGTCTCAGTTACCCACTATGGCTTGCAACATTCAAACACATAGAATCACTAGTTCAATAGGCTATGGATGCGATTGATCAAAGAGTTCAACTACATATCTATTTCCCATATGTATAGGAGCAAAAATGGGGAAGCAAATCGATCGTCAAAGGATGGATGCTATTAGGAGCCTGATTGGATCTTCCTCCAGTCATTTGAACGTAGCATTCTGCAGGGGTCAGGTCATTTTGAAATCTAAATTCTTTCTCTTGATGTATGGACCGAATGCTCTCTATGCAATTTTCTTATTTTTCTGATTATAGTCCTTTGTCCTTTGTTTTCCTATATAAGTTTTTATTATAGTCCTTTCTTTCTACCAGAGCTTGCATTCTCCCAAGTGGAAGGTCATATGTAAACTGTCATTTTGTTGTGGAATGGTCTGGTTTTTTTTGGTCTCTAGGTCACATCAGAGAATGTATGAGAACAGTTTCTTCTCAGACTTATGTAGAAAGCTGTTTTTTCTGTTTTGAAAAAAGAAGAAGGTAAAAACGAACCTAAAATGTGCGGCACACCGGAGCTTGGGACTCTCTCATGAATTCAGTAACGCAGATAGTGAGACTGCTTGGAAGACGTAGTAATCCATATGATCGGAGGTCTACATAAAGCCCCACGTTGTACGTAACCTAGGTAGGGAAGAGCAGGATCTCCAGAGTACTGGAAGAGGAATGGGATCAAGCAACAACGGGAGGGAAGGATCGTGAAGTGAAAAGGCCTGGAGACGAGTTTTAAGGTTGGAGGCGTACGCCTGAACAACAGTTATGTTAATTGGTCATTAAACCAGCCTGAAACCATGGAAATAGATGACTTAAGGTCCTACCTCGTGTGAATCAATGAGAGAGGACAACCCTGTGAGTGGTATATTCCAAGTCAGATCGAACTTCACCTCTATGCTGTCACTTTACACACCGTTAAAACCCAATAAAGAAGAGCTAATTAGGTAATGGTAATGCTAGCTAATTAGGTAGTAGTCTGGTGTGTTATGATTGAATGTGGGGAGTGCTCCCTCGTTTTGGCCTTTTTTTTCTATGTATGTTCGTGCTGTGTATGTTGGTGTTAGTATTGTGTTAATGTGTGGTCTGTGTATGTTGGTGTTAGTATTGTTTTTCTGTGTGGTATGTGTGTAAATTAACCACGGAGAGCGAGTTAGGGTAGAACAGAGAAGCAAAGCGAAGAGCAAAGAATGAAAAAAATATTTAGTTGAACCAAATTGGAATCTCCATTCCTCTTATGGCTGGATGTTTGAGGTGAGGGAAATCTGCATTGTAATTTCTGTGAGATATTAATAACCATTGGAATCTTTAATTTCTCTCATTTTCGTATCAGTAATTCATTGGTATTTTTAAATGTTCTAGGTACTCATTGTTCTTTGTTTGTTTGTAATTTCTTGCTTCCAGCTTTGGAAGTAGAGCGCTGGTTGCGAAGGGAGTGAATACTTTTGCAAATTCATATTTGCAAATTATCTACCCGGGGCTTATGATTATGGGGTAGTCTTCTGCCGATTTGATTTCTTTATGAACGAGAATTGTAATGTAGATTTCATTTCTTTATGACTGACAATTGCAATAGGTTTCTGGTTTATTAATTATTTTTAAAATTTCTAGGTTAATTTCTTTCTTACTTTCAGAGACTTTGATTCTAGCTATGTGTATGGCCTTCTTTGTGTATATTGTGTTTATGTGTGTAAACTAACCACCAAGGCTTCGTGTATATTGTGTTTATGTGTGTAAACTAACCACCAAGGGCAAGTGAGCGCACAGCAGAGAAGGGAAAATTTATTTGGGTAAACCAAAGTTGGGATAAGGTGTAGGAGCCATGTTTTGGCAGCTGATGGTAGAAGGAATGTATAGAAATGGTATGATATTGTCTTGTGTCAGAGTCCTTCCACAACATCTAAGATCACTATGATGCATGTTCACTCAAGAGGATGCATAAAGACTTTATTTGTACAAATTAGTCCCCATGAAAATGACATGGGAGAAACTTTGTGCTCACTAAAATTTTCCAATAGAGTTCAAGGATTAGAGCTTGGTCCTACTCGGAGGTAGCAAGATGTAAGTTTTCACTGTATATATGCTTCTGATTGCATGGGAAGAGCAGGTGGAGGAGCCATGTTTTGGCAGCTGATGGCAGAAGGAATAAGCTCATATAGAGATGGTATGATATTGTCTTGTTTCAGAGTCTTTGCACAACATCTAACACCAATATGATGCATGTTCACTAAGGAGGATGCACAAAGACTTTATTTGTACAAATTAGTCCCCATGAAAATGAGATGGGAGAAACTCTGTGCTCACTGAAATTTTCCAATAGAGTTCAAGGATTAGAGCTTGGTCCTACTCTAAGGTAGCAAGATGTAAGTTTTCATTGTAGCATGGTCCTTTCCCTTTCTTGATATTTTTCTACCTTTCAAAAATTGTCAGAGAAACATTAATTAATGTTATATGCTATTGCCTTACGGCGTTTCCATTGCAACATCTAGTGCAATTGCTAGTAAATAAATGTTTATTTAGAATAATAATAACATTATTTAATTTAATTAACATTCATTTTACAGTTTATCATAGATATATTATAATCTTATAATAAACTAGATTAAATATTTAGTATTACTGTTAGAACTATATTAGTGATATCTAGGAATATATTATAGAATAGTATTAGTATAGTATAAGGTATATTCTCTATATAGTATAATTAGTTAATTAGTATAATATCATAGGATATATTAGTTTAGATTTGACATATGAGATAAATATGAAATACTTTAGTACCTAGCATGACTTTAATGATAGTGTAGTATTAATATAGCGTTACTCTAGGATTAATAAATAGTATTAAACTAACAAGTTTCATAGTGATAACATTATCATAGTGTCATATAAGATTAACAATTAATATTAACTTAATACCATAAAGTTAGTTAGGTTAGAATAAGTTAAGCTAATTGTAAGTCATAACTTAGTCTTGGATTGGTTGAGCCCCAAATCAGCTTAAGGATCACTTTCTTTCCTAATCAGCAAGAGGGTTGATCTGATGTCTCTTCTCCATTGATGAATGAAAGTCATATTTTAAGTCATTGGAGATTGAGAGAAGGTAACTGGACCTAGTTAAACCAGTCGGAGCCACTAATTCAAATGGATAAGGGACAATATTCAAGTCCCTGACCGGGTGGTTATCCCCCAATGTTGAGGTAGACATTTTTGGCCCTCAACAGAACTGAACCCATCAAATTTGTGAAACTAGATCTGACGTTGTAGCATAGTAGGTATGCATCCGGGAATGTGGGGGGCTACCTGAAGGGCCACCCCCTCATCAGGTCTGAAACATCTCACACATACCTGGGAATCACTAGTATAATTTGCTGCATCATTGAACCATCAAGTGTATGGATCACAAACATGAAACGACCAAGTCAAAGGGCATTAATGAGACCCTCTGCTCGATCCAAGGTGTCGAACAAGAATGGAAGTTGGAATCGAGATACACCGCCCTCTAGGCCATTCTTCTGGTATAAATGACCTAATGTCGATAGAATAGGGCCCGCGATAGATGAGGCAATGAGGATCCTCATCGAAAGCGTGAGGGAAAATAGTAATGTGATTGATGGACTAATACCAGGGATAATGGGGAAAGGGGATTGAGGGACAAACAGACGACTACCCTTGTCAGAGCATAAAGTATTGGAAATAATACTGAGAAGGGGGGGTGAATCAGTATTATCAGATCAATAATTTAATTTCCCAAATAGATTTGTATACGTACTTCAGCTAAGTGAACTAGAGTGTATACGCGAATGTACTTATAGTAACCAGCGTATATGTAGAGAAATTTTGATTTACCCAATTTATCATGCATTGAACTTTAACCAGTGTATCAGAGATTTATTAGACAATGTAGTAAAAGCATAATAAAGCATCACATATAAGCAACACACATGAACACCAAGATATAAGGTGTAAACCCAATGTGGGTGAAAACCACCTACTGATGTCATCTCTATCTTCTTTTAATAATAAGAAAATCTATTTACAATATTGTATTGGTGCAGACTTATACCACTACGCAGGCTTCTAGCTGCAAATGGTTACAACATTCTCTTGTTCTCCAACTTATACTGGAAGGGAGCTATAACCCTCTAACTCATGTAATAGCCGATATGTTTACTAATACATAGGTGGCAACCTACAGAAGGCTACGACCTTCTTTCTTTCTCCAAGGACCACGTTTCATAAATTTTCAAACTGGATCCATCAACAACATCATAACTGCAATTCAATCATCAAATATATCTGCATCAACCAATCATTGAGATTCAATCATCACTTTCTGAATCAACCACAATCGAATCAATCAATCACTTTGACAACCCATCGTTAAATCACAATCAATCTAATCATTCAGAATACTATCACCAGAATATAGTAACCAGAACCCAGAACTTTGCAATAGCAAATAGAAACAACTGAAACATACTTTATAAGGTATACGCTACTTCCATGTGTTGAACCTGCATGTATACGTGTTTTTCTCAAAGCCAACTAGCATATACATCTGCAACTATTAATTCATAATTTTTCAGCTATTCCAGACTTCAGTTATACCCAGATCATAATATTTACAGAATAACACATGCATCAGTATTAAGATCTAGACTATACATGATCAAACCACATAATGATAATCCATTTCAAGCCTTAAGATCTTGATCCATCATTAGATCTTATCCTTCATCAACCGTTAAGGTTCATCCTTGGTTCAGATCCATCATAGCACCATAAGCTAATAACCTGCATACTAGATCTCACATTTCATCAAATATTCGATACTTACACACCTGGCCTAATGATCTTCTCCTCCTTTTATAGTTTTAGGCCTTTCTCAATACCATGGACCAAAATCACTCAGGACCAATACCTTGGACCAAATACCTAGGGTCAATACCTTGAACCAGATACCTTGGACCAATACCATGGATCAAAATACCATGGACCAAATACTTTGAACCAAAAATTTAGTTTTCCAAGGTATACATGTTTTTCCTTCTGTGAAAGTGCGTGTATATGTATACACGACTTGTATACAGTGAACCTGCATGTATACGCAGCTTAGTCAATGGTGAACCTGTGCATACCTCTCTTTCTTCATTATGTGTAATCTGAAATGTAATTCTTTGGTTTTAACCTGCTGTACTATGATCTTTCATCTAAGTGAGTTTCCATCAAGGACAACACCTATATCATTCTTATGGTATAAATGACCTAATGTCGATAGAATAGGGCCCGCGATAGATGAGGCAATGAGGATCCTCAAATAAAGTGCGAGGGAAAATATTAATGTGACTAATGGATTGATACCAGGGATAATGCGGAAAGGGGACTGAGGGACAAATAGACGACTACCCTTGTCAGAGCATAATGTGCATGGTTGACCTGGCAACAACTGACTCAACTCTAGAGGGGATGGGGACAGTATGACTAGAGGCCAAAATAGGCTACACAGGATGAATGGTATGTAAATATGGATGGAATACTATCACATGATATGATGGGGAATGAAATAGACTCCAAGAATGCAAGCGTGACTCATTGCAGATGCTCTGAACAACAAGACTCGATGACGCTGCCACACAGACTAGGCCTGGTGGGGACCATGAAAACATGAGTAAATGATGCTTACTCATGACGAAAATTGACATATGGTACGACAAGTACTAAGAAGAGATGGACCTCAAAGTGCAACTATCACTTTATGACGAAATTCGATTTTGAGAGGCAACGAAGTGACCCTTCTTGGAAAAACGGTTTCCTAGTGAAGTGTCAAATCATCAAGAACTGAGGAAGACCCAGTGTAAAGCTCGATGAGAGATTTCTAATGATGTTGATAGTTCGTCAAACTGAGTTACGGTTTGGTCGCAAAGGGCAATAGAAGACAAACTGACCATCGGAATCAGGATGTACAACTTTCAAAGAAATGGCCTTGTCTCAAGATGGCCTTAATGCTTCTTGGAACGATGGTTCCCGGTGAAGGATTAACGTAAGAGGAACACGATAATGAAATACTAGAGGAGGTATAGAAACATTCTCATCCACTAAGTCAACATGGGGACTATGTGGACATAGAGTAGAATATTTGAAGATATGGTATCAAACTTCGATGACATGCGATGTGCATATGGCTCACCAAAGAGGTCGGTAGGACAAACTATTCAAGGAATGGGAGGATAATCGACCATAGCTAGATCTAGTGGGATCTAGGCCAAGACTTAACTAAGAAGATGGCTAGGGGAAAACCATCATTCCCCCAAGCATGGGATGTTGATCTGGTATGCAAAGGTGGGAATGATGCCCCCTAGCAGGAGGAGTTTGTGGAGCACCATTGTGTTCCAAGAGCTCGAAAAAGGGATTCAAGCATCTTGGCCCAACTTGGCACGAGATCCTCCAATGGATGATAAGGAGATGTAGGGGCCTATGTGCCCCCCAGAATGTTATGGACAGACTGGATGTATTTAGATTTATGGGCTCCAAACACTTATTTGATACATAATATGATTATGAATTTTATATGACAATGATGGTTCATCATTTTTTGATTATCTTCTATGGTATACATGTGATAGATGCCAATCTAGAATGTTGTTTTCAATGGTATCTACATATTTATTTTGGGCTCTAGGCACATGATTGAATGTAATGGTTTCAAATTCACGTACCAGTAGCTTCACTCATAGATATTTTCTAAATAGGACTTGGTTATGCACATGATGCACACCATTCAATTGCATGACAAGTAGCAAGGAATCTAAATGAACATCAAGATGAAGGATGCAATGAGTGAGGGCATTGACTAAAAAACCTATCACTACATCATATTCGATGTGATTATTGGTGGAAAATCTAATGCACATGCTATTTGACAGGACTAACATATGCAAGGGGGTAAAAATGGCCCATGTTGCTAAGGCTAGATTCTGAGAGAAGTGACCTGCACCATCAGCATGGTTGATATACGGTGTGGATGATGGATCCATATAAAAGGTACAAAATAAAATGGATGAGAATCGAGATGATGCAATCTACCTAACTTTATGGTGAAAATAGAGACATGCAAATCAAAGGGATGTGCTATGAGCAATAGTTCTAGAGATCGAGCGCATTGGGATAATTAGGAAGGAGATGGCCTTCGAAATCCTCTTGAAGGAATGCCTCCTCACTCAAGCGTAGGGATAATCATGGGTAGACATAGCTTCCATGGTGTCCTCATCAGGCTAGGTGATGGGCGGACGGGAGGAAGACTAACTACATGATGCGGCGACATTACCTGGTGCATCAACCTAAGAAATAAGGTTCACATGCGCATCATCTTGAATGGCAGACTATGGACTGGTAGGTGGAGGGTCTACTAAACTTGAGACCTCAGATTCTGCCGAACAAGATTTTATAGAAATTTGCACAACAACCTCAGGAAGGTTTGTCAGCAAGGAACTCAAGGATGACGACAGGTAAAGCATGGGGCCTGTAGTGTCCATCATCTCGACATCGGGGTGAGGGATCATAATAGTGGGGCTAGAATTTCCATGTTCTGGTTGACTGGTGGTACCAAAATCCACAAGTAGAGGAGTAGAGGCTCTATTATGAGTGGCCTCATATTCACGAATTTCCCCAAGCCAATCACGAAATTCATCGAGGCGAGGGAAAAAAGGGAATAGTGACCATGAAGATCACACAAGGAACAAGGGTGGTTTGTGTGAAGCGTTTTGAGTTTCTTAGGTGGGACCAGTATGTTAACATGGACTTTTGGAATATTAAACTCAGGGAATGCTTCATGAACCAATGGTTTAATTTGAGGAAGTTCAGGACAATTGTTGTTGGTGGCGTGCCCAACAACTTCACACAAAGTGCATGGCTTTGGGGCCTTAGGGGATGGAGGAGTTTGGGGAGTCATGTCCTTCAAATATTTCTCTTTGGCCTTGCCCCCCTGGCCAGCTGCTTTCGTAATAGGAGTTGGTTCCTATGGCAGTTGTGATGGTATTGAAGCAGCGGCAGGGGTCATGGGGACTGGTTGAACCGGGGTCAAAGCATGATATGGTCTTGGCTGACTAGGCAGAATGTTTGCGGGGGGATCGATGTACCATATTGGGATCCCGAGAGTCATGTTAAGAAGGACTAGCAAAGCCATGACAGGCACAGAAAAAACTCCCAAAGGGGGGAATAAGAAAGCTATCTGGCTGGCAAGATAATGCCCCAGTAGAATAGCTCCTTAATGGTTGAGACCTGGAGGAACAATTCCTGGAGGGAACATAGGAGAGGCACCCACAAACGGAGGAGGTACTAGGGGAGTGGGTCTAAAGGGTTTAGCTGGAAGAGCAATAGCAAGATGTTGGGGAGCTGGTTGTTGGTCAAGTGTACCAGATTGCTTAAGGGAAGCCTATGACGCTTGTAACATGGAAACACTCATGGAAGTAGGTTCAGAAAGGGGAGGGGGAGGACCAGGGAAGGCACCCAACAATGAGAAATCCTTATAGACTCTGAGTGAGACACTATTGCAAGGATTTGACGACTATTTATCAGAAACTGACGAGATTATCGACTCGGGGGAGGTCATGGATGTCGGCTTATAGTAAGTCAACTGATCAATGGTAATGATATTCCCTTCATGGGGAAATAACATCTTGCGGAACACCACAGACAAGAAAACTGACATGGCGTATGTGTAACTATGACCTAAGAAAATATTGTAATCCAAAGGGGCATCGATGACTTTGATATCGACATGGACAGTCTTGCCCGCGAGGGTCACTGGACAGTTGCGGTACATGCCAAGGGGTTGGGAGGAGTGTCCATCCCAAGCACACAAGGTGATGGTGGAGAGGGATAACTCAGGTGACTTGAGTTGTTTCCAAATATCAACGGACATCACACATGTGGATGCACCTTCGTCAATAATGCATCTAGAGATGATGGCATTATGGACTCTAACTGGTATCTAGAAAGCAACAGATGAAGGTAATGGGGGGTGCTCTGATGTATCAATCGAGAAGACGATCAAACAATCGTCAAAAGGATCCACTACACCCAAGGCAGTTAGTAGAGCCTTCTTTTCGGAAGGGCACGACTGGAGGACATCCAAAGTCGACATGGCAGCAGTTGATTGCACCAAGTCCTCTACTATATTGTATGTATGGGCAACTCTGTTAGAAGCTGCATTACAACGTAATGGTCAATTTGGGATCTTGGGAATGGCCTCAACTTTGGGTTGAGGGATTTGTAAAGGACCATTTGGTGTCGTAAGAGGCTTAGTAGACACTTTGGTTTTGGATTTGGTAGCTGACAAAGTGGAGGGCTTGTCATACTGATGCGACAGAGTTTGTAGGTTGATACTGGAGCGGTTAACATCATCATAGTTCATCATCAGGGTCTGGTAGTCACTGGGACCAAAAGCTTGGTGGAGGTGGTCTGATTGACCTGGCTGAGGTTGAGCAGCAACAAATCCTTGCTGAGGGAAAGCATTTCTGAGCACGGCCAGTTGAGGTGGTGCACGATTCTAAGGCAATTATTGACCTCGAGAAGCTGCTTGTGTAGGTTTTAACCCCGTACAGAAATTCCCTGCATACAAATTCTAAAACACAAAAAATAAACAATGTGAGAGCATGACACATATACACAGATATTTTCCCCTGGATCCCAAAACCGGGACTGCTAGCTTGATTTTTCACTATGTTCCTTTCAATGTTACAATACATATTTATACATATCGAAGCATCCAATACCATGGATTTAAAACCATCCCGTCTAAAACCATGTGCGAAAAACATGCACAAAAGCATAGGTAGGTCTGCCCAACCTAATATAGGGTCCAAAAACAAAATTTTTTGGGGCGCTACCTCGGACCTCATAGAGTGGGGTTACCTGCACCCCTCAAACCCCCTGTGACTCCCCCCGCAACACAATCAACACAACGAGGGGGGGCTCCGCCCCTTTGTAACCGCTCGGTTAACTACGTGGGCTAGTCATGGAAAGAATATAACACAACCCAATAGCTTGAGCTTCCCATAGTTGGCGCATCTGATGTAAAAGGGGACACTCATGTGTGTAGTGGCCATGTACACCACAACATGCACAAGGATTATTCATATGAATAGCATTGCTTTGCTTGAGTTGGCCGCCCTATTGTTGGTTTTTAATGTTAGGTTGGATCCCCTGGGGTTCACTAGGTTGGTGATGAGCCTCATCATTGGGTAATTATATGGGCCTTAATTCACCTCCTAGATTATCCAAACCAACTTTTCTCATAACTTATTACATGTTTTTTATTATATTTTTTTTATGAGGTGAGTTAGAGTTGGATATTATGCCTAGTAGACTAATATGCATTGAATGCAGGATTAAAGGAGAAAATCAAGAAATTTTGGCAAATACTAAGGTCAAAACTCAAATGGGACAAGGGAGAGGAATTGTAGGAGGTAAATCCTCCTCATTTACTACTCCTCAATTCGAATATTCCTCCATTCATCACATCCGCTAGGAGTGCAAACAACCAAGTCATGAGGATTAGAAGGAAGCCAAGCAAGTGAGAGACAAAGCACCAGTTTATCTCGAGTTTGGGAGCTGAGCCTCCCTAATTTTAAGGAAGTCGTTGGGGACTTCAGTTGTATAAGTAGAGAGGCCTAGGGCCTCAGTAGGATTCAGATTTTATTGTAAAACCCTAAGCTATTTTCGAGCTGCAATACTTGTGAAAGTTCTACTGATGTAATTTGATGTTTTGGTAATAAGAATGAGTTTTGTTTTGAGCCAGCACTGAGTTACTTTAGAGGGTTGAAGCTCTTGGGTTAGGACCCAACCCTAGCAGCCATGGCTCCTCTTTCTTGTACATGTATGTTTAGTGTAGTTTCATAGCTTCATTACTAATTTGCTTTTTAGATGCATTTCCATTACAAGTAGTGTAGATTAGATTGGTTGTTTATTAGTTTGCTTCCATTTGTGCCTTACTTCAAGTAGCAGGTTAGCAGGGATAAAAAATGATCACCACAAGGTTGTTAGTAGGTGTCTCGGCCTCACTTCCTCCCTTTGGGATCTTGACTTGAGGAAGGGACCCTTAAGCAGCCCCAAAAAAACAGATTTCTAGTTCTTTTATGAGCGTTGGAGTTTGTTATCTTTAAAGTAGTATTTGGTTAGTTTTGCAAGGTATATTTCCATTGTCACCTTTTTCATATTCATCTCTACAGTAGATCTCATCCATGCTTTCATTCCTTTCAACAACTTTCCTCATGCACAATGTAGGCAGTTAATTCATTAATTCTACTTTTCTAGTTTATGAAAATGTTTCTTGTTTGCATAGCTTTTTGGAAGACCTACATGTTTCATGTAGAGTAGGTGCTTCAGGAGGAGACTAAGACTTAATATCCAGTAGCCACCTTCCACTCCATCCACCTTATCCATCCCTTGTTTTCACCATCACCTTCACTAGTTTTTCATCATTTTTCATAGAAATCCTTCCAAGCAAATCCAGCCATCTACTATCTTTGATGTTGACTCCTGAGTGATTCTAGACCTTCTCCCACTCCATTCCACCCATAACATGCCTTTCCTAGGCCTTCCATCACCTCCAACACCTCACATTTTTCTCTTGGCTATATCTTGTAGGTTTATAGGGGATCCTATAGGGGTCTAGTACATCCTATAGGTTTTCCTAGAATGGCATGTTTTAAGGTCGAATTGATGGAAAACCTCTAAGAAGTCACCAAAAGCCTCCCAAGGGTCTTCCAAACCATCCAACCATCTCATAACCCTTCCATCCATCCTCAAACATTCTTAATTCACCTGCCACATCCACAGAAGCAATTAGTTTGCATAAAAAGACAAAAAAGAAAAAATAAATTTAGTTCAGTATCTTTACTTGCATATTAGTGATGTTTGATGCTTCTTACTTCTATAACATAGAGAGTAGCATTTGTTTTATGTTTATTTAGCATTCCTGCCAAGCGTAGTTTCTTAGTGGTTAATTAGGAAATGGTGTGATTTAGCATTACATGTCAACTCTCTCCATTATTGTAGTAGAGTAACTCTCTCTTAGAGTAGATTTACCTTTCTTCCATCAAAGAATCAAGCTTATTCTGACTCCATAGAAGTCTGGCTTGGAACCCCAATGGTCTCTCACCAGCTAAACAGTGACAACAGGCAGAACCATCACTTTTACTTGTGTATATAGCACTGTCACCTCCAAGTTTGTATGAACACCGGGTTGATAAAGTAAAGTTGGTAGCCCAGGAGTTGTAGCATCCTTACTGCAATACTGATGCTCATCAATTTTTGGCGCCATTTTAGGGATCTTTCTAAGTAAAATGTGATTACTGCTTTCTTTTCTTCTATTTATTGTCTTCAAGATTCTACCATTAGTTTATTTCTGCAAAAGTAATCTAGTTGTTTCCTTTCTTCCATTTTGCATTTTCTGCTTTCCTTTCCATTTTGCAAGCAAGAGTTCAATTCAGCAAGTAGCTTTTTCATTCTATCAGTAATTTTTCATTCAATCAGCAATTTCAATTCTATAAAGTACTTTCAAAGTTTGAAAAAAAAAATACAAAACCAAACCAAAAATATTTCCTTTCATGCCTCGTAGGAATAGGGACAACTTAGGGAGATTTTTTCCAATTACCCCCACTGCATCAAATAGCCAACCTTCGCTCTTCTTCAGTGGCTGTGAACTAGAGGAACCCTTAGGTGAGCAACCTAACATATTTGAAGAACCTACAGGGAAAGAAGAAGAAGAAGAACCCATTCCTACTAAACCAATGGCTGAAAACAAAAATGACAGAGGGAATAGAGAGAGAGAGTTGAGGGTGCCTTCCCCATCAGGGAAACCAATGGGGACACTAAGATGAAAAATATAAGCCCCTCTGCCCTACCTCATTTCCATGGCCTGACCGCAGAGGACCCCGACATATTCCTATTTGAGTTTGTTGTTATATGTCGAACCTACGACTATACAGATGACGAGAAAAAGTTAAAACTATTTCCATCTACCTTCAAGGATGCAACATTGCACTAGTTCATGGGTTTACCTAGAGATAGCATCATGACTTGGGCTCATATGCAGTAGGCCTTTAACAACAAATATCGAGACTATTGTTGGTCAAAGGATACTAAAGAAGAAATTTTTAGGACGACCATAGGCAATGATGAATCCCTATGGGATTACGAAGAAATATTCTAACTTAGTTACAAAAGGGCCAGGTGCACACTTGACCCTAAGTCACTAAAGTTGATCCTCCTCAGGGGAGTAAGGGAAGACTTGCTGGATACCCTACATTTGTTAGCAGGAGGAGATATCTACCAATTACCCTATGAGGATATCGATACTATCTTTAGAAACCATTCTAGGGCAGCTGGGAAAAAGGGTAGGGGTTGTCAACCTATGGTCAGTACATCGTCTTCCAACTCATCCATTAAGGGTGAAATTGGAAACATGCTGGAAGATTTCAAAAGTGAGATGCTGCAAATCCTTGCCTTGCAAATGGACACCATGCACATTAAGAGGAATCAGGAGGAAGCAGAGAGATACTTGGCCATTTTTTGTCCTAGATGCACCAGGAGGCATCCTAGGAATGAATGTCCATTGAACTCTATTAAAATTTGCTCAGGCTGTGAAGAAAACGACTCCACAGACTAGTGCCCTTCTTTTCCTAGACTCAAAGTTGTATATCAAGGAGCTGAAGGGGTCACTGAGTAGCTCTGCTACAATAACAAGAGGAGACCTCATGGGCCTAGGCCATACCAGCAGGGCATTCAAGGATCGTCCCATACATATTACAACCCCAACCAAACCACAACCATACCTTCTTGGGGACCCCCTTCTCATCCTTCCTAGTATACACCCCCTCCTTAGTCCTTTGCATCTCAATATCACTCCCAGCCAGCCAACCAGTCATTTCAACCTTATGCTCCACCACAACCTTAGTGGAATGCACTGCCCCAAGGGTGGAGGCCCCAATACAACAATGCTCCAGCTCTATTTCCTCCACCACCTACCCAACCACAACTGATACACTCTGCTCCACCCAAGAAACCCCAGATGTCTGCCCAACCAAATCCGAACCCGAACAATAGGTAGGCTCAGCAAGTATACAGTGGAGAGACATCATATCCAACTTATGTTGTGGAAATCCAGGAGATTAACCTGAGATCTGGGAGGGTTCTCCCAGATAACCAACGTCCACCTCCACCTAGGGAGGTTGAGGAAGACAGAGAGGAAAGCAATATTAAAGTGAATCCACCCTTTCCTGAGAGATTAGCCCAACCACTCCAGCCTACCCTGGAAGAGACTGAACTTCTGGGAGAATTGAAAAATCTATGTGTAAACATTCCACTTCTCCAAGAAATAAAATATGTTCCTATTTACAATAAGTTGATTAAGGAGAAGTGCTTCAAGCATCCTGGGAGACGAAGAAGGGATTACCCTACCATTAATGTCATTGGGCAGTTGTCTGACTTAATCTTGGGGTAGGTAATCTGTCCAAAATATTTGGACCGTGGAACCCGTGTAGTAGATGTGCACATCAATGGCACCATTGTCCCACACAATCTGATCGATCTTGGGGCTACCATTAATGTGACGACCAAGGACACCATGCTCAAGCTCAACCTCCAAGTTTCATTGAGGAAGACCACAACAATTCTGCAAGTTGCAGACCGCTCCACAGTAACCCCTAAGGGGATTATGGAGGATGTGATGGTCTCTATTGACTCTTTGGAGTACCCCGCAGATTTCCTAGTTCTTCAGCCTAAGGTTAAGCTTATTGTTTTCCCTCTTATCCTTGGGAGATGATGGTTGGCCACTGCCGATGCTTACATTAGCTACAGAGTTGGGAATATGACCATCAAGAATGGGGATATGTCCAAGCAGTTAGTCCTATACCCTCCTGCTCAACCTTCTCTAAAGCATGATTTACCTTTATGGTTGGAGAAGTAGGAAGAAGATGAAGTTTATTCCACCCAACTTTATACTTTAGAAACAACCATGGGAGGAGGACAATAGGATGAGGATGACTTGATTGAACACCTACTCCAAAGTCCAACTCCTAGTTCATTTCCCTTAGAAGAAGCAGTAAAGGAAACCCAGAACAATCATCCAATTGACTTATGCTTAGCCGATTCCAACCTACTCTATGTCAAAACCATAGAATTCGGCACAGAGAGAACCTTGAAAATGAATCCATCTCTTTCTTCTCTCCAAGAAGAGAAGTTATGAAACATGCTGAAGGAAAATCTAAAAGCCTTCGCTTGGAGTTACAAAGAAATGAAGGGAGTACACCCCTCAATGTGTACTCACCACATATACATCAAATAAGGTTGCAAGTCAGTTTGGCAACCTCAAAGGAGGATGAATCCTGCTCTTAAAGATATCTTCAAAGAAGAACTGCAAAAACTGCTAGATGCAAGATTCATTTACCCTATCTCCGACAGTGATATGGTCTCTCCTTTGGTGTTAGTTCCAAAGAAAAATGGTAAGTGGAGAATTTGTGTCGATTACAAGGAGTTAAAAAAAGCCACAAAGAAGGACCATTTCCCTCTAACCTTCATTGACTAAGTTCTAGATGGCCTAGCAGGGAAAATGTTTTTCTCTTTCCTAGATGGATTCAGTGGGTACAACCAAATCCAGATCAGCCCGGAAGACCAGGATAAAACCACCTTCACTTGTCATTGGGGTAGTTTTGCCTATATGGTCCTTCCTTTTGTCCTATGCAATGCTCCTGCCACTTTCCAGAGAGAAGTCCTGAGTATTTTCGCCGAATTAGTCCATGATGTGGTGGAAATTTATATGGATGATTTTACACCTTATGGTTATGATTTTCAAGAAGCTTTGTCTAACCTAGGGAAAGTATTGCACAAATGCATTGAAATGAACTTGTCTCTCAGTCCCAAAAAATGTGAATTCTTGATGACTACAAGGATTGTGCTAGGTCATTCAATATCTCAGCAAGGACTGCAGGTGGACCCAAACAAAATAGCTATCATCCAAAGGGTCCCACCTCCTCAAAAGCAGAGAGATGTCAGAATATTCCTAGGGCTAGCTGGATACTACCAAAGGTTCATAAAGGACTTCAGCAAGTTGGCCCCTCCTTTATTTGGATTTTTGACCAAGGAATTTGAGTTTATATGGTCAAAAAGTTGTTAAGAGACCTTAGATATCCTAAAGGACAAGTTAACCACTACACCGATTCTCCGAGGTCCAAATTGGGCCCTCCCCTTTCATATTCATTCTTATGCCTCACACAAAGCCATAGGAGCAACCCTAGGTCAAATAGATGAAAAATTGCCATATGTTATCTATTTTATTGGTAAGAATTTGTCAAAGGCTAAACTAAATTACACAGTGACCGAAAAGGAACTCTTGGTTGTTGTGCATTAATTGAACAAATTCAGGCATTATATTATAGGCTATCAAACATTTGTGCATACTGACCATGCTACAATCAAATATTTAATGAACAAACCAGATGTGGATGCTTGAATTATAAGATGGTTACTTTTATTACAACAATTTGATCTAACCATTGTTCATAAGCCTGGTAAGGAAAATGTTGTTGCAGACTTTTTGTATAGAGTAAATTTGTCTGCAACTGAAGAAGAAATGGTTGATGACCAGTTACCGGACGAGCAATTATTTTCTATTTCAGTTCTCTCTCCATGGTTTGTTGATATAGCAAACTATTTAGTGTCAGCACAGTTCCCACCAAACTTGTCCTCCAAAGAAAAGAGCAAGATAGTAAGGAAGAGCACCCCCTTCACTTGGATTGGGGGCAATCTCTTCAAACTTGGCCCAGATCAAATCTTGAGAAGGTGAGTCAGGGAGGAGGAAGTCTTTGACATCCTTCTAACCTATCATGATGGGCCTTGTGGAGGTCACTTTGCAACAAAGAGGACAACATTCAAAGTGTTACAAGCAGGCTATTATTGGCCCACTCTTCATCAAGATGTGAAAAAATATACTAGTCAGTGTGATCAGTGCCAAAGGATAGGAAGTCCTACTCCAAGAGATGAAATGTCTTTGCAACCTCAAGTGATTTTCAAGCCATTTGACAAGTGGGGCATGGAATTCATTGGGCCTATTGACCCTCCCTCCAAGAAAAAACAGTACATTATTGTGTGCACTGATTTTGACTAAGTGGGGTGAAACCAAGGAAATTAAGGCAGCAACAGAGGAGAAGGTGGTTGAGTTCCTAAGGGAGAATGTATTCTACAAATTTGGGTACCCTAGAGAGCTGGTCATAGACCAAGGCAACTAGTTTACCTCCAACATGATTGAAGACTTGCTCAGCCAGCACAACATCAAGCATAGAACCTCCACTCCCTATCATCCATAAGCTAATGGGCAAATGGAGCTGACCTGCAGAGCACTGGAGGGCATATTGATCAAAGTGGTAAGTAGCAGTAGGAAGGATTGGGCAGATAGACTAGTTGAGGCCACCTAGGCCTATAATACAACATGGAAGACCACCACTAGATTCACACCCTATGAGCTAGTCTATGGGAAAAGGGCCTTGCTATCCATTAAATTTTAGTATAACACAATAAGGATGGCAGCCTAACTAGACTTAGATCTCAACAGTGCACAAAAAAAGATATTGTTCCAGTTGAATGGTTTGGATGAATTCAGAATTCAAGCATTCCTACATACAGAGGTAGTTCAACTTAAGAGGAAGATCTGGCATGATAAAAACATCAAGGAGAAGCAATTTCAGGAAGGCAATTGGGCATTTCTATATGATTCTAGGTATAAATACTTCAAGGGCAAGTTAAGGACAAGATGGCTAGGACCTTATGTTGTGGAAATATGTCATGATAATGGCTCAGTGCAAATCGGAACCATAGATGAAGAGGTCGTTCCTTTGCTTGTTAATGGACACTGATTGAAAATTTACAAGAGAACTTTATCAAAACAAGAGTTCATTGATGATATCAATAAAATGGTGATGATAGTGGAGCAATTTCCAAATCCTCCCAAATCAAATCACTGAGAAAAAAGAAAAAAGAAAAATAAGGACTCGAGCGAAAACCTCCATGAGGCACCTGAGTCCCATCATTGGTTTGAAAACCTCTTGAGGTGGCCCAGTGGTGTAAAAAAAAAAGAGAGAGAGAAAAAAAATAGAACAAGAAATATCCCTGTGTGAAAACCTCTCTTGAGGTGCCCAGGCCAAACAGCTAGGGTGAAAACGTCTCAGAGGCAGCCTAGTTGTTCACAAAAAAACAAAACAAAAAAATTTAAATCATGAAATTTCCATTTGCAAGTCAGCAAGAAGAATGGTCAAGGAGAAAAGGAGGATCACAAAGATACCCCTGCCACTCACATCTTTAGTTTTCCACTCATTACCATTCATTCCTCCACCATTTCTATCATTTGTTTCCACTCCGTTGCTTTAGTTTACAAGGGACTATGTTTTCTACAGAATCCCCTAAAAACCTAGTGACCCAGAAATCCTACAAGAGGCAGTCCTAAGGAAAATGAATGAATTTCTAGGCCAATAAAATTCACCCCCTTCATCATTCAATCACCATACCTTGTCCACCATCATCACCCCTACACTTACCATTAAAAACAAAATCAATTTTTTTTTTTCTTTTTTTCAGTCTTTGAAAAGAAGGGAAACAGGGAGGAATAGAAACCATCACCTGAGTATTCCTTGTTCTCTACACTCCTATTCTTTCTCTCCATCCATATCACCATCCTCACAACCCCAACAAATAGAATGATTAAGATTTATGAGGGAGAAGCGGCTACAAAACATCCTGTAGGAAATCATGTAGCAACCTATCCCACAGAATACCAATCATAATAGTAGAAAGCCTCCAACATGATGATCAAGGAGCTCCAAAGCAACAACACCACCACCATATTCAACCACAAGTACCTACACAAACAAAGGATTATTAGAAAACAACAAGACGAGGAAAAAGAATAGCATGCAGCCAATACACACAGCAACACCTCTGGTCTTCGACAACTACAACAAATCATTGGCACCATAGGTAAGTATCCCCCTCACTCTCTCATATGCATCATGTAGTCAAAAAAATGTAAGGGTTACGAATAAGTTGGTTTATAAGCGAAATGGTGGCCAGTTAACTTGGCCACCTTCGTTCAAGCAACAGATACACAATAGAGTGTCCTCTCACATGTGGCAGTAGTCAACTCAAAGATAGAGAGGGAGAAGGACAAAAGAGGTTAAAAATATGGATGCATAAGGTGGGAGCTGATTACGAGGAGTGGGGAATGATGAGGTGGTAGTGGGGACCAATGGTCCAAAATTGGAAACATACCTTTGTTGTGAGCACACCACCTCACCCCGAATAACCATAAGAGGAAATAATCATCATCCCCATGCATTCATGCAATCACTTGCTCGAAGCTCACTCTCACGGGTCACTCTCATACCCAGGCAACCCACTGGAAGAAAAACTCCATTGTTTTACTGCACAGGAATTCCTATAGGATTGCACAGGAATTCCTACAGGATCATGCACAGGAATTCCTACAGGATACATAGAGACTGTCTACAGGATTATCTGAGAGGGGTATCAGAGGGGAAAACATGGGAGTTGGCCACTACAAACAATATGAATAGGTAGGCTCTGTATTACATCCCTCTTTACAAAGTAATTGAACCAGAAATCCTCTATGTTTGAGAGAATTTAGCAGTTGTGTAAGGGAATTACATACACAGTCATTTATGTTTTGGTTCTGCATTTGAAAATTGTCTCAACCCTCTCATCTCCTCAAACTTCACTAATCAAGATGACAGGAGGGTTTAATAGGAGGGAGCGCATCAACACTATGAGAATCCAACAACACCCCCAAGTGCTTGAAATTTTCACAAGACATAATTGGATGGGGTTTTTGGAAAAATTAAGAGGGTATGATGATGAGGTGGCTCGAGAATTTTCTCTCTCCCTCATTTCACTCACCAGAATCCATGCCACGGTTGTGGTAAGGGGCCTCTCTATAGAACTCACCCCTGAGCTCATCAGAAGATTCACCACACTTCCCCTAGAAATACCATGGAGGAAAGAAGACAAATGAGATAGCCAAGTTTCCACAAAGGAAATCTTTTTAGAAGGTGAGGAACCCACTAAGGAAAAAAATGGAGTAAGGAGGGAAAGTTTGCCACATCCATGGAATAAGGTAAGCTACCAACTAATCAAATACATTTCATGTGAGGGTAGGTATAGTGTGGTCTATGGCTATCATTTTAGGCTTCTTGAAGAATTGAGATTTGGAGCAGAAACACCCCCTCATGAAAGGCTCAACATACCATACTTCCTGTTGCAATCACTAATAGACTCAAGCATCAAAGTGCATGAGGGAAATTCCCAACAGTTAGCTCACCATGGGTTGTGGAGTGATTATAGACAATCCTATTGTAATTTAAGACTTCCCTACACAGAAGGAAAAAATGCCTTCCCCTAAGTCTCCTATCACCTATGTGAGAAGGCCTAGTATGAGATCAACCTCCTCCAAGGGAAAGGTAGTCCTACAGGATACACAATAGAATCTACAGGAAGCAAAAGCAGTCCTATAAGATACTCTGCTAAACCTACAGGAAGCACGAAAGTTTTAAAGGGAGGTAGGGGAGCAGCAAGAAACTAAAGAAGAGGACCCATAGTCAAAATAACCCAGCCCCCAACCTAACCTGGACTCCTACTACAGGTTTATTGAAGGAGGTAGGGTCATACCTCAAAAATTTGCTATCCCACTATTCTTCAAGCTTGAGAAGTAGAGGGCCAAAACTCAGTAATGGATGTAGATCACCAAATCAAAGTGGGTGGAATACATTGGGCACATGGAAGAGAAACTCAAGGAGATGGGCAGAGAGCTAAGTGGCTTGAGAGACAGAGAGGGCATAATGAGAAATCAACTACAAATAGAAAATGCATGATTGAGAGGACAACTACAGGAAAGAGAGAATTGATTGGCATGTATGGCCAGTCTCTCTTTGGAAGAAATCCAATGTAGGATTCTAGCTAAATCATATGCCCTATACCTCAAAGAACAGTGGCTACAGTTCCAGATCAAGACCCTAGCATAGAGAGGCACCACGCCATTTCAGGACTATAGGTAGTTCATTGATCTTTGTGATCATAACACACTAGAAGATATGGCCAAGATGTTTGAGTTTTATTTACACAACATGTCCATAACAAACATGAATGTATGGGACCCTAATGCCAAGCTAGGAGATTTACAATTGATGGCTTTGTCATCATGGATGAACCGTGAAAAGTTAAGGGCTATAGAGATGAAAAGGATATTTGAAAGAGAGCAAACTGAACCTCTTGTGATCAGAGTTGAACAATTAAATCCCATGGCCCTCATCAGTACCCATAATTTGATTGCAAATTATCCTCAACTAGCACCTAGATATTTTGTTGCGCGAGAGCAAGAAATTTCACATTTTTAGGACATGTTTAGGTTGCTAGGAGATGATAGCATACATGCTTGCCTGAGGAGATGGAACACACTGCCATACAACTTAAATATAAGAAAGTATCACTCTCCTCAAAGGTTGAGAGAGGCACTAAACAGGACAGCCATGTATAAGAAATCTATGAAAAGGTTGAAAGTCAATTGGATTGGCCTAAAACTTAGTCCACCAGTACTCTTAGGGATGCTAGAAGGGAGAAAGGAAGAAGAAGAAAAGAGGCAGTGGGAGGAGGTAGAAAAGAAATCAGGCTTCTACGAACAAGAGGAGGAGACCACAGCAGAGGCATGGGATGTCAGAGAGGCCAGTAGAGCCATGAAGGATATGGATATTGGTTAAGTTTCTCAAAGGATGAGCAACACTTTTTTAAAGGAGAAAATCAAGGAATTTTGGCAAAGACTAAGGTCAAAACTCAAATGGGACAAGGGAGAGGGATTGTAGGAGGTAAATCCTCCTCATTTTCTACTCCTCCATTCGAATATTCCTCCATTCATCACATTATCTCAGAGTGCAAACAACCAAATCGTGAGGATTAGGAGGTAGCCGAGAAAGTGAGAGACAAAGCACCAGTTTATCTCGAGTTTGGGAGCCGAGCCTCCCTAAATTTAAGATACTCATTGGGGACTATAATTCGGATTTTTATTATCAAACTCTAAGCTATTTTCGAGCTCCAATACTTGTGAAATTTTTATTGATGTAATTTGCTATTTTCTAAATAAGAATGAGTTTTGTTTTCAACCAACACTGAGTTACTTCAGAGCGTTGAAGCTCTTGGGTTAGGGCCCAACCCTAGTGCCAAGGCTCCTCTTCATTGTACATGTATGTTTAGTGTAGTTTCATAGCTTCAATGTTAATTTGCTTTGTAGATGCATTTCCATTACAAGTAGTGTAGATTAGATTGGTTGTTTACTATTTTTCTTCCATTTGTGCCTTACTTCAAGTAGTAGGTTAGCAGGGATAAACAAGGATCACCACAAGGTTTTCAACAGGTGTCTCGGCCTCACATCCTCCTGCTGGGATCTTGACTTGAGGAAGGGACCCTTAAGCAGCCCCAAAAACAAAAATTTCTAGTTCTTTTATGAGCTTTGGAGTTTGTTGTCTTTAAATTAGTGTTTGGTTAGTTTTGTAAGGTAGATTTCCATTGTCACCTTTTTCATCTTCATCTCTGCAGTAGATCTCATCCATGCTTTCATTCCTTTCAGCAACTTTCCTCATGCATAGTGTAGGCAGTTAATTCATTAATTCTGATTTTCTAGTTTATGAAAATGTTTCTTGTTTGTATAGCTTTTTGGAAGACCTACATGTTTTATGCAAAGTTGGTGCTTCAAGAGGACACTAAGACTTCATAGTCAGCAGCCACCTTCCACTCCATCCACCTTAGCCATCCCTTGTTTTCACCATCACCTTGACTAGTTTTTCATCATTTCTCATAGAAATTCTTCCAAGCACATTGAGCGAATCCAGACATCTACTATCTTTGATGTTGACTCTTGAGTGATTCTAGACCTTCTCCCACTCCATTCCACCCATAACACATCTTTCCTATGCCTTCCATCACCTCCAATATCTCACATTTTGCTCTTGGCTGTATCCTATAGGTTTACAGGGGATCCTGTAGGTTTTCCTGAAATGGCCTGTTTTAAGGCCAAAATGATGGAAAACCTCTAGGAAGTCACCAAAATCCTCCCAAGGGTCTTCCACACCATCCAACCATCTCATAACCCTTCTAGCCATCCTCAAACATCCTTAATTCGCCTGCCACATCCACAGAAGCAATTAGTTTGCATAATTGATTTTGCGTAAAATGACAAAAAAACAAAAACAGATTTAGTTCAGTCTCGTTACTTGCATATTAGTGATCTTTGATGCTTTTTATTTATATAAATTAGATAGTAGCATTTGTTTCATGTTGATTTAGCATTCCTGCCAAGCATAGTTTCTTAGTGGTTGATTAGGAAATGGTTTGACTTAACATTACATGTCAACTCTCTCCATTATTGCAGTAGAATAACTCTCTCTTAGAGTAGATTTACCTTTCTTCCATCAAAGAATCAAGCTTCTTCTGACTCCGTAGAAGTCTGGCTTGGAGCCCTAGTGGTCTCTCGCCAACTAAATAGTGACAACAAGCAGAACCATCACTTTTACTTGTGTATACAACATTGTCACCTCCAAGTTTGTACGAACCCCCAGTTGATAATGTAAAGCTCATAGCCCAACAGTTGTATCATATTTGCTGCAATACTAGCGCTCATCAGCTGACCTGAAAATGGAATGTACTTGTTTAAGGGTGCAAGGTATCCATTTTCCTATAATTGCAAATGTGAGTTATACACTTCAAGTGACCTCTAAAAAGGTGAAAACTTCCTATTTCTTATACAGAGATAGACTGTAGGGGCATTCACCAGAGACGTCACCTCTAAAAAGAGGATGAGTTCCAGAGGCTACCTGGCCCTCTACAGGCTCTGCCTAAAGAAATAGCAAAGTAAACACTTACAAGTCTTTGGCATGCACATACTCGAAGTTTGATATCTTGCGGAATAAGACAATTAACTTTCTGTAGCTGAATAGGTGATTATGTGTGCATGAAAGTTATGTATATTTCTTGTTTAACATTTTATATCAGTTTTGTTTAGCATATCATCTTCAGCAAATAAAGACACCAAAATGATAATGCAGTTCACCCCTTCTGGGCTACATCTGTTGGACCAAGCCTCTCCAACTAGGCTTGTCCTCTTGTATTAAAAATGCTACATAGGCTAGAATATG
>APFE030107539.1:0-38981 GCA_000404065.3 Pinus taeda | reverse complement strand
CATGAAATCCATACTCCATGGGATAAGTTGTTGGTATTCTTCCTCCTCCACCTTATTGTGAAACATATTGAATTACGTTTCCTCATAGATCTGATCACTTGCACTTCTTCTTGTCCTCTAATGGCCTTTCATTTCCCCTCTCGCTAGGATTCTCTTTGTTGTAGGCATCGATTCTAACAAACCTCATGTTGCATCACTCCATCAAAACCTTCATCCACTCCTCAGTGTGCCACCCTCACAATTCTCTATCTCCATTTTGTCTCTTTATCTTCAAATTCGCAGTCCTATACTCACTTTTAGACTCCACCATGTTGATCTAGATTTTCATTGATGTCAATATGGAAATATTCTAGGATACTAAATGATGATGTGAAGATGAGGATAATCTGATCCGCGAAGTAATAGGATCAATAAGCCATGAGAAATTCCATCAGGGAAGCCATTGGAAGTCAGGAACAGGAGCCATCAAAGAAGAGCTATCAGAAGTCATCAAAGAATACCCATCGGAAATCACAAGAACGAGAAGCCACAGGAGAGCCAAGGCAAGAGTAAGAGTCAAAAGGAAGAAAATAGTAATCTTGGAGGAGCATTGCAGAACCAATGGTCCCATTACAAAACACCCTAATTAATATCGCATCTGTCATATCATAACCTTCACGTTGCAAGTTATGAAGGCTTGTCACATTAAAAGTCTGATTGTGATATAATATGCAGACCCAATCAGGTTATGGTAGCAGCCCTAATGTAAGATCACATCTTCCTATTGAACTTTCATATCTTAAGTTATAAAATAACATAACCTAATGTAATATCGCATCCATTGAATCACAAGTTTCAAAGGATGACTAGTAAAACCTTTGATTGTGATAGAGTTGTGGACCCAACTGATCTATCAAAAACAGGTTATTGAATATTGCATTCACTCCATCGGAAGTAGGGGCATCAGTAATGTAATATTGGAAGAAAAAGCATGTGCACACTTGTAAGACCTCCGATTTCCATGAAAGTTGCGATTGCAGGATTAAAGGAATGACGTGGCATGTGGGATCTCCATGTGGGTATAGCCTCTCCTATGTGATTTCCATAAATAAACAATTCTATGACATAAATGGATGAATATAAACAAAAATGCCCCTCCGATATATTTTCTTAATAGGTGACATCATAAATCGGCCTCTCCTCCCAATGAATGTGTCTTTTGGTTATTGGTGAGACTCGTATAAATACAAGTTAGAATGCTTCACTTCAAGGTGGTGAATCGGGCATCTATCACAAATGAGAAGAGACAGTTCACAACTCGTGAACTTGAAGGGATAAAGGAAAGGAAGTCAAAGGTCGAGCGAAAAAGAAGAAAGCTGAAGGTCAAGCAGAAAAGAAGAAAGTCGAAGGTCGAGTAGAAAAGAAGAAAGTCGAAGGTCGAGCAGAAAAGAAGAAAGCTGAAGGTTGAGTGGAAAAGAAGAAAGCTGAAGGTCAAGCGGAAAAGAAGAAATCTGAAGGTCAAGTAGAAAATAAGAAAGTCGAAGTTCGAGTAGGAAAAGAAGGATGCCAAACATCGAGCGGGAAAAGAATTTCTTTGACTAGGTTAATCTTTCAAAGGCTTGAACTTGTAATGAATCTGTAGAAGTGTAGGCCATGACCTGGTGCAAAGACTACATAGACAGGGCTTAGTGAAGAAGATTTTGGAGCAGTGAAATACAACCAAACATACCTTAACAAAGTAAAGATATAGGGTTGGAGCCCTTAGGGTTTGTGCCTCAGAATTAACGAGCTTGGTGCCTTAGAAAGTCCAAGTTGGTTCTTGTAAACATAGGATTGGTGTCCTTGGAGTTGGTGCTCCTAAACTCAAGGTTGATGCCTTGATAAGATAAGGTTAAAGCCCTAGAGGTCGGAGCCTCATCAAAGTCCAAGTTGGTGCTTGGCAATATTCATCAGTTATTGTATTCAATCCTTTTCTGTATTTAAGAAAATCATTTCTTTGATTAAATTATGAAGAATATAAACTGGTAATAATAACAATTGAAAATAAATATTGATTCACCCCCCCTCTCAGTATTTCCAGCAATTGGTATCAGAGCCAACTTCTTCATAATCAGCCTAATAGCTGGAAGAAGGATTCTTAGTTACAATGAAGAATCAAGAAATAACGGGAAGGCTTCCCTTGTTTGATGGTACAAATTTTGGTTTCTAGTAAAAGACAATGTCTTACTACTTAATGTCTCTTGGAATTGAAGTTTGGAACTTTGTTTTGAATGGGTACAATACTCCTCCCACTCTTCCTACTGATCAAGATGAAAGGAAAGCATACAGTACAAATTCCAAAGCTCTAGATTCCATTACTAGTGGAATTATTTATATTGAGTTTACGAAAGTTTTAAATTGTGACTCAGCCAAAGAAGTATGGGATAATATGGTTAGCTTATATTATGGGGACTCCAAAGTTAAGAAGGCAAAGCTTTAAACTCATAGGAGGCAGTTCAAAAGTCTGAAAATGGATGATGAAGAAGATATTGCATCATACTTCCTCCGAGTAGCTCGAAGTAGTCAACTCTCTTAAAGGGTTGGAAGAAAAGATTGAAGAAAGCATTGTTGCTCAAAGAGTCTTAAGATCTATCCCAAACAGATTTGAATCCAAATTAAGTGCTATAGAAGAAATGAAGGACATAGATACTCTCAAGATGTATGAACTTCATGGAATACTCATTTCCTATGAGATAAGAAAAGGAATCCCAAGTTCCAAAGATGCAGCGTTCAAGGCCTCAAAATAAAAAAAGTGGAAAGGACGAAATACCAGACTCCAATGTTGAATCCGAATTGGAACAATTTGTATGAATACTAAAGAAAGGATCCAAGCTAAAAGGTAAGCACCCTCTTATTTGTTTCAAATGTGGAAGAATAGGTCATTATGCTGCAAAACGTCCTCATAAGCATGACAGTGATGATGAGGAAGATTCAAACAGGAGGATATACAAAAAGAAAGGATTTACTAAGAACAATTTCCTCTCTAAACAAGATGAGTTTGATGACGATGAATATGTAGTCTTAAAAAAGAAATCATCCAAAGATATCTTTCATCACAAAGGAAGTAATGATGAATCAGATGAAGAAAATGACTATGCTGGAAGCAAAGAAGTATTATCTATGGCAATCACTAAATAGATGAACCAAGACAAGAAAACGAAGAAGATATAAATGAATTACTAATAAGTGCCATTGAAGAAAATGAGAAGTTATGAAAGAAGGTCATCTATCTTAAAGCAAAAAAAGAGGAAGCTAAAATAAGGGAGGACACCATGAACAATAAACTAAAATAAAAGGAAGAAATATGTGAAAAACGTGAAGCTGAAATGGTATCTCTCAGGAAAGAATTGGAACAAATCAAAAGAAGTTGTCAAATTTCTCAAACACTTGATCACATTCTCAACACTCAGAAATCTCAAAGTGACAAGTTTGGGATTGGTTTTAAAGGAGAATCATCAAGTACTAAGGATAATGCAAGAAGTTATGTCGACATACTTTCCAGCAATACAAAAGAATAAAAATCATCTAACCAAAGGCCCATCTCAAATCCAAAAAATGAAGAAAGAGTAACTCCAAGAAAGAATCATGGCTATTACAACAAGTACCAAACTATATTTTTAGGGCATTGTTATTATTGTAAAAAATTTTGTCATCAAGCTAAACATTACATGGCTTGTAAGAATGAAGCACCAAGATTGAACGATCAAACAAAAAAACCATGTAGTCTCAAAGGGCAAGGACAAATCAAGACCTACAACTATTTTGATCCTTTGGCCAAATTTAATCTTTGCTCATTCTGTAATGATAATGGACATAGTGAACAAAATTTCCCCCTCAAAAGAAGATAAGTAAAAGATGAAAATGCCAATATGGATAAATGTGGTCTAGCTCTATGTGCTCATAGTGATCAAAATATTTGGTTTGTGGATAGTGGGTGCTCCAGACATATGACAAGTGACAAAAGGAAGTTTGTCTCATTGAAAAAAAAAGAAGGAAATGTATCCTTTGGGAGTGGATCTGCCAAAATTTCTAGAAAAGGAACCGTTACCCCTCTTAATGGAAAAGGAAAGGTTAAAAATGCTTTCCTGGTAGACGGGCTCACACACAATCTCTTGAGTGTGAGCCAAATCTGTGGTCAAGGACATAATGTTGTCTTTAGCACTAAATATTGTGAAATAAGGAACTCTTCCTCAGGAGAACTTGTGGCGAAAGGAGTTAGAACATTAGATAATGTCTACATTCTAAAGAAGAAAAAAATCAAGGAGATAAATGCTATCTAAGTCAAACAGATGAAAGTTGGTTGTGGCACAAGCGACTGGGGCATACAAGTTTTGATAAGTTTATCAATATTAGCAAAATTAATGCAGTAAGGGGCATTCCAAAGATGTTCAAACTAGATCAAGTTGTATGTGGCCTGTGTCAACATGGCAAGAAAACTAGAACCAACCACAAGACTAAGGAGTTCTCAACATCAAAAGCTCTAGAGATCATTCATGTAGATTTATGTGGGCCAACCAGAACTCCAAGGAGAAAGGTACTTTTCTTTATTTGTTGATGACTATACTAAAATGATGTGGGTAAATTTCATAAAGTACAAATCCAAAGCATTTGAATGTTTTAAGAATATTAAAGCTCTTGTAGAAAATGAAAAGGACTCTAAAATTAAATGTCTTAGAACGGATAGAGGGGGAGAATTCACATCAAAAGAATTTGATTAATTTTGTAAAGTACATGGAATCAAAAGAGAACCCTCTATTGCTAGAACACCTAAGCAAAATGGGGTAGTTGAAAGGAGAAACCGAATCGTTCAAGAAATGGAAAGAACTATGTTATTGGTAGATGACTTGTAGCCAAAATTTTGGTGGGAAGCAGTTGGGAGAGTTGTTTATACCTTGAATCTAACTCAACTAAGACCAAATAATGAGAAGAATCCTTATGAATTAGGGAAAGGAATACCTTCTTCAGTACAATACTTCAAGATTTTTGGAAGCAAATGCTTCATAAAGATCAATGATGACTCACCAGGAAAATTTGATTCTCAGGTTGATGAAGGAATATTTCTTGGATATTCTACTAGAAGCAAAGCTTACAAGTGCTACAATAGTCGACTACGGAAAATAGTGGAAAGTATTGATGTGAATATTGATGAAGCCCTTCCAGAAAAGAAAATTGAAGATCATGAAGTTGACCCCTTCATTGAAGAAAGAGAAGAAGAACCTGAAAAAGAGGAAAAAGATCAAGAAAAACAAAAGGAAAAAGAACCATCTCAAACTCCTTCAAAAGTGAAATTCCTCCAAAAACATCACCCGAAAGAGCAGATTATTGGCAATGTAGATGAAGGGATACAAACCTGAAGAAGGATGGCAAGTACACCAAAGAAAAATGATGTTTCTCTCCTATATATGATAGAACCAGAAACTTTTACTCAAGCAAGGATCCTCAATGGGTGGAAGCCATGGAAGAAGAAATGTCTCAAATCGAGAAAAGTGAGACATGGGAGTTGGTACCTCATCCAAAGGATAAAAATATAATTGGAAGTAAGTGGGCGTTCAAAAAAAAAATGAATGAATATGGAAAAATCATCATAAATAAGTCAAGGCTGGTCTATAATGGTTATTCACAAATTGAAGGAATCGACTTTGAATAAACCTTTGCACCGATAGCTCATATGGAAGCTATAAGGACGTTCTTGGCATTTCTGAATGGGGAACTCAAGGAAGAAGTATACATGCAGCAACCAGAAGGTTTTGATCTAGCAGAAGGAAATACTTTGTATGTAAGTTGAAAAAGGCATTATACGGGTTGAAACAAGCTCCTAGAGTGTGGTACACAATGTTGGATCACTATCTACAACAACAAAACTTCAAAAAGGGGGTGGCAGGAAGTAATCTCTACATGAAGATGGATAAGGATAAATTACTAGTCACTCTTATGTATGTTGATGATCTGATTTTTGCCAAAAATAATGATGAAATGAGCCATGAGTTTGCTCAAAATATGCAAAAGAATTTGAAATGTCGATGATTTGGGATCTATCCTACTTCCTTGGACTAAAAGTATCATAAACCACAACAAGTATGTTCATTTCTCAAACAAAATATCTTAAATACATTCTTAAAATATATGGAATGGAAGAATGTATACCTATGAGCACATCGATGACCACAAACTGCAAATTAAGCAAAGATAATGAATCCCGCCCCAGTAGATGCAACTCTTTACAGGTCAATAGTTGGAGCTCTCTTATACTTATCTACTACAAACCCCAACATTATGCAAGCAATAGGAATGGTGGGAAGGTTTCAATCAGCTCCTAAGCAATCTTGTTTGTTGGCTTTGAAAATAATTCTCAGATACTTGAAAGGAACTCCTGACTTTGGTCTTTGGTATCCCAAAAGAAAAAATCTTACAGCAAAAAATTATACCGATGTTGATTGGGCTAGAAGCATGGATGATCGTAAGGTACCAGTGGAAATGCATTTTTTATGGGAGATTTCCTGGTATCTTGGCTCAGCAAAAAACAATCATCTATATCTCTCTCTAGAGTTGAATCTGAATACATAGTCGCAACTAACTATTGTACACAAATACTATGGATGAAAGAAGCTTTGAATGATGTCAATATAGAAACTAAATAGCCAATCACCATCTATTGTGACAACACAAGTGCTATCAGTCTCAGTAAAATCTAGTGATGCACTCAAAAACCAAACATATAACAATGAAGTACCATTTTCTCCGTGAACAAGTGGTTGAACAAAACATCAAGTTGGAGTATATCAATACTAAGGAATAGATTGCAGATATTTTCACCAAACCTCTTCCTAGAAAATAATTTGAACATCTTCGCCAAAATATGGGGGTTATTTCTCTAGCATCACACTAAACCAATTCTTAAGATGTCACATGACACGGGGAGTAGTTTGACAAGGGGAGTCCTTGTGCACTCCTTTGCCATTGATGTCAAAGGGGGAGAGAAGAAGAATATTTCCATCAATGACAAAGGGGGAGATTTTTGATGTAGATTTTAATTGATGTCAATATGGAAATATTTTGGGATGCAAAATAATGATGTGAAGCCAAGGAGAAGCAGATTTGTGAAGTAACAGGAGAAAGAAGCCAAGGAGGAAAGCCATCAAGGAAGCCATTGGAAGTCAAGAACAGGAGTCATCAAAGAAGAGCTATCAGAAGTCAAAGGAAGAGATATCAAAAGAGCTATCAGAATTCATTACAGAATAGCCATCAGAAATGACAGGGACGAGAAGCCACAGGAAAGCCAAGCCAAGAGTAAGAGTTGAAATGAAGAAAACAATGATATCAGAGGAGCATTGTGGAACTGATGGTCCCATTACAACACACCCTAATTAATATCGCATCTATCGTATTGAAACCTTCGCATCGCAATTTATGAATGATTTTCACATTAAAAATCTAATTGCGATATAATATGTAGACCCAATTAGTTTAAGGTAACAATCCTAATGTAATATCGCATCTTCCTATCGGAACTTTCATATCGCAAGTTAGAAAGGGATTTAAAAACTGTGATTGTGATATTATTACGAACCCAATTGCACCACTATAACATAACCTAATGTAATATTGCATCCGTTGAATCGCAAGTTTCAAAGGGATGACGTGTAAAACCTCTGATTGTGATAGAGTTTTGGACTCGACTAAATTATCAAAAGCAGGTTATTGAATATCGCATCGGCTCCGTCAGAAGTAGGAGCATCGATAATGTAATATCAGAAGACAGAGCATGTGCACACTTGTAAAACCTCTGATTTTCATGAAAGTTACGATTGCGGGATTAAAGGAATGGCATGGCATGTGGGACCTCCATGTGGGTATATCCTCTCCTATGTGATTTTCGTAAATAAGCAAGCCTATGACATAATTGGATGAATATTAACAAAAAGGCCCTTCTGATATATTTTCTTAATATGTGACCTCATAAGTCATCCTCTCCTCCCAATGAACGTGTCTTTTGGTTATTGGTGAGACTCGTATAGATACAAGTTAAAATTCTTCACTTCAAGGTGGCAAATTAGGCATATATCACAAATAAGAAGAGGCAGTTCACAACACGTGAACTTGAAGGGACAGAGGAAAGGAAGCCAAAGGTCAAGTGGAAAAGAAAAAAGCTGAAGGTCAAGTGGAAAATAAGAAAGCTTAAGGTCGAGTGGGAAAAGAAGGAAGCCAAAGATCTAGTGGGAAAAGAAATTATTTGACTGGGTTAATCTTTGAAAGGCCAAAACCTATAATGAATGTTTAGAAGTGTAGATTGTGACCTGGTGCAAAGACTACATAGACAGGGCTTAGTGAAGAAGACTTTGGAGCAGTGAAATAAAACCAAACATACCTTGACAAAGTAAAGCTATAGGGTTGGAGCCCTTGGGGTTGGTGCCTTAGAATTAACAGGGTTAGTGCCTTGGAAATTCCAAGTTGGTGCTTGGAAGACATAGGAATGGTGTCCTTGGAGTTGGTGCTCCTAAACTCAAGGTTGGTGCCTTGATAAGATAGGGTCAAATCCCTAGAGGTCGGGGCCTCATCAAAGTCCAAGTTGGTGCTTGTAAAGATTCATCAGTTATTGTATTCAATCCTTTTATATATTTAATAAAATCATTTCTTTGAAATTATGAAGAATCTAAACTAGTAATAATAACAATTGAAAATAAATATTGATTCACCCCCCTCTCAGTATTTCCAACACACCGAAGTCTTTCCCACTATTTCTCCACTTCCTCTTTCTTTAGAATACCTCGAGGTTCTCGCCCATATTCCTGTTATAAAACAAGCAATTTCACCACTCATAGTATCTGAATCCATGGGTAGGGTTCTATGGTCAGACAAGAACATCTTGACTAACAAGGGCAATGATCGTATGAATCTACCTCATGGACCCCACAAGAATTTCCTCTGCATCACACTATATGGCACTGTAGCTTCTATTTCAAACTTGAGAGTATATCCTTCTAGTATTCTTTCAAACCAAAAATCCATGGCATGAGAAACTTTATTAATTATTGATTGAAAATGACACATCTCCTCTAGATTCCACTATCTTGGTCCATCATGGTGATAAGTCAAATTTGAATCTTTCAACTGTTGAATCCAGTCTGTTAAGATAATGATGAACTATGCAAAGAATATTTTATGGAACTTGGTGAACATGTACTTCTATATCCAATCTTTAGTGCCAATCCTTCAATCTTTAATTTGTCTAGCTACAAACTCATGCTAATTTTGCTTAAACCACTGGGTGATTTCCTCTTTTGTTAGATTCCATGGTCTCCACATTCTCATTACAGAGTAATCTCATCCTGCAATTATCCCAGTCCTATCAATGAAACCATTTATTAGTGTGAGGTTCAGAAAAACCTGGGTTTTATGCATAGTGTCAGCCAACAAACCTACTCATCATCGACCTTTTTGGTACTTTCCACATAATAGATGACATCTCACCCGAGGTCCCATGGGGGATTGTTGAAACTAGGTTTTTGGAGTCGGATGATATTTTTATGTATATTTAACAACTCAACTTACTCTATGGGAGTCATGACATCTAACTAACATACATATGAAAACCATCCTAACCTCCTATACCATTGAAGGTCTCATAAAACTTTAATCTAATTGGTCGGTTTACTATTCAAAATTTATAATATTAACATGATAAGAAAACCACACACATACCAACTTCTCCTACTATGTAGGTCATTAGAGAGTATTGAATTAACATTATCAAAATATTCATATAGTAGCAATAAAAAAGACACACATTCATAAACAAAGGTAGGGGAAATCAATTAGTTCTTTATTACTTCATGATAGAAAAATATGTGCAACATGCTACAACAGGAATTCTTACTAACCCAGCTTACCAGCCTTACTAGAATCAAATATAACACATCTTCTATGTCACAGAGTATCAATGACTCTAAACATAATATTTTCCTAAGACCAAAGTGAATCTATGAACTCCATTCATGAATGAGTCGAATAATATCCACATACGTACATAAAAATAATGTAATTGCAATCAACTAACAATGGTTATAATAGCAACAAAACAAACATCAATGACTCTCCAATTTTCCAACCAACCCATGAACTGAGGGATTCAGGTCTTCTTATCATTCCCCAATGGTACCTCAGTCATCCTAGTCTCAATTCTCATCCAGTTCGACTTTTCTCCACGTCAATTAATGGTCTAGATGTTTTTTGAAAACCATTTTCCAAATATCCCATGCTCTCCAATTGATGATAGGTTTTGTCTTGGAATATCCACTAATGGTTCTTCCCCACTCGTCCAACCTATCTCCTCTTGCAAATATATTCTAATTATTTCATCATGGTGACCTCCCTAACCTTCACTATATGTCTTCAAATAATAACCACCAAGATCTGCTTTGTGATGAGGCTCATCATTGGGTAAAATATATGGACCTTAATACACCTCCAATGTTATTAAAATCAACTCTTATCATAATTCCTTACATGTTTTAATTAAATTTTTCTTAATGAGATGAGTAAAAGTAAGATGTCATGTCTAGTGGTCTAATGTGCATTGATTACATGTTTTTGGGAGAAAATTATGGCTAATTAGGGTCTAGGAACTCGAATGAGACAAGAAGGAGAGATTATAGGAGATGGATCTCCCTCATTAAATCCTCACTCACTCAAATATCCCTCAATCAAATCACACCAGCTCGAAGTTGTAGGCAGCTGAGTCATGAGGATCATTGGCAGCCAAGCCAGTGATAGTTAAGAACTAGTTAATCTCGAGATTAGGATCCAAGCATCCCTAGATTTAAGGAAGTTGTTGGCAACTTCAGTTGAATAAATAAAGAGGCATAGAGCCTCATTAGGATTTGGATTTTTTATGCCAAATAGCTAAGTAGTTTTCGAGTTGAAGGATTGTGGCCAAACATTGTTATGTATTTTTTGATATGTTAATGAAAATGAGCAGCATTCCCTTGATCTAGCACTGAGTTGACTCAGAGGGTTGAAGCTCTTGGGTTAGGGCCCAACCCTAGCAGCAGAGGTTCCTCTTACTGTACTTGTATGCTTAGGTTGTTTCATAGATTACTTGTTAAATTGATTTTGGTGTTGTTACATTGCAAGTATTAGTAAATTTGATTAGCTTTCTTCCATTTATGCATAGCTTTAACAATAGCATTAGAGTGATAAGGAAATATTCAAAAAAAGGCTGATAATAGGTGGATATTACTTCATTCCTCCCTTCCAAGACCATGGTTTGAGGAAAAACGCCCATTCATCCCAAAAAGACAGAATTATGGTTTCTTCTGAAACTTAAGGTTTTTTTGCTAATTAGGTCAGCATCTTTTAGTTTTAGAAGATAGGTTGCAATTGTCATTTCTGATATATTAAGTTTTGTATTAGATTTCATGTTGCTTTCATAATAGGCTTCAATCATTTCCATGCATGAACTTGGCAAATAAATGTTGCAAATTGTCTTCTTATATTGTTGTAAACCCTTCTTCTTTTGAGGTGATTTATGGGTAAATGACAACAATGATGTGTATGTTGCAGGAGTTTCAATATTTTAGGAATACCTCATATCATCAGCCTCAGCCAAACCATACCCACCCATGATCGCCAAAGGCCACTAAGTTCTCAATTTAATTTATCATTTTACAAGGACAACTTGCCATGCTTGTTGAGCAAATCCAACCATCATAGAGCTTCGGTTTGAGTTCTGAGTGAGCTCCAACCACTTCCTTGCCTTATTCCTCCCATCACTCACATTACCTAAGCTCCATACCACTATCCAAACCACTCCTTATGATTTCAGCCTATTCCTGTAGGAAAACATGGGTTCCTGTAAGTGAACTAGGACATCCTGTAGTGGCGTGTTTTGAGCCCAATTTGTGAAAAAACATCACGAAAGCTAGGAGAAGACCCCTACTTGCTTCCCAAGTCATTTGAACCATTACACTCATCTCCCTCCACACGTATCCCACCTTCCATGCAACCAAGAAGGATTAGCATTCATGTTTTTACAAAAAGACAAAAAAGAAAAAGGTTGTTATGCTTATTCATGTGCATAGCAGTTAAGTGCTTGTTTAGATCAGATTTCATGCTTAGGTTAGGTAATATTTCAGATGTGTTAAGTTAGAATTATTTTGAAGCAAGGTATCTTAACAAATAGCTAGATGAGTTGTGTGTTTTAGACATCTATTTTAGTCTTTCATTACTGCAGTAGGTAGCATTTCAATCCTCTCAATTAGGGTAAAATTCTCCTTTCTCAATTGGTAATCAAACTTCTTCTAAATCAATAGAAGGATGGTTTGATAGACCCTAGTGGTATAATGCCCCAGCTCAGCAGTGACAAAGAGTGGACCCATTACATCTATTTGTGTATACAGCATTGTCACCTCCAAGTTTGTACGAACCCCGGGTTGATGAAGTAAAGTTGGTAGCCCCAGGAGTTGCAACATTCTTGCTGCAATATTGGTGCTCATCACTTTTTTGCATCATTTTCGAGGAGTTGTCTGAGTAGATGTGATTTTTTCTTTCTTTCTTCCATTTCTTATCTCTTTCATTCTACTATTGGTTTCATTTTTTCAAAGTAGTTGTAATTTGGTTTCTTTCCTTTCCATTCTGCAAGTGATTTCATTCAGCAATTAGTTTCAATTTTGCAATTAGTCTTAAAGCTTGAAAAACAAAACAAAATCACTTCTTTCATGCCTCATAGGAATAGGGATAACTTAAGAAATTTTCTACCAAATACCCCCACCACTTCTAACAACCAAACTTCCCTCTTCTTCGGTGGTTGTGAATTAGAGGACCCCTTAGGCGAACAACCATAGATTTTTGAAGAGCTTATAGGGGAAGAAGAGGAACCCATTCCAACTGACATAATGGATGGAAATAGAAATGAAAGGGAAGATAGATAAAGAATTGAGGGTGTTTTCCCCATCATAGAAACCAATGGGGATGCCAAGATGAAAAACATAAGCCCCTCTACTCTTCCATGGCCTGACCTCAAGAGATCTAGATGCTTTCTTGTTTTAATTTGTTGT
The DNA here is from genome assembly GCA_000404065.3 of Pinus taeda. Taxonomy (NCBI): domain Eukaryota; kingdom Viridiplantae; phylum Streptophyta; class Pinopsida; order Pinales; family Pinaceae; genus Pinus; species Pinus taeda. Next base: position 25,911 of record APFE030107539.1, on the reverse strand, counting down.
CATATGTAGAACTTATGATTACACCACTAATGATCAGAAGTTGAAATTTTTCCCATCCACTCTCAAGGACACAACTCTATGTTGGTTCATGGGTTTACCTAGGGATAGTATCACCACCTGGGCTCAAATGCAGCAAGCTTTCAACAAGTATAGGGACTATTGTAGGTCCGAAGACACCAAAGAGGAAATTTTTAGAATGACCTTGGGGCATGATGGGTCCTTAAAGGATTATTTGGAAAGATTCTAGCTCAACTATAAAAGGGCTAGGTTCACACTTGATCCTGAGTCACTTAAGTTAGTCCTTCTCAGGGGGATCAGGGAGGATCTCCTAGAAACCCTAAACCTGCTATCAGGAGGGGACATCTACCAACTACCCTATGAGAATATTAAGACATTTTTCAAGAACCATTCTAGGGCAACTAGAAAAAGGGAAAGGTCAGTCAAACAGTGACCATCTCATCCTCTTCCAACACTTCTATAAAAAGTGAAATTGGAAACATGTTGGAAGATTTTAAGAGGGAAATGTTGCAAACCCTTGCCCTGCAGATGGACACTATACAAATCAAGAGGAAGCGGGAGGAAGCAGAGAGAGCATTAGCCATCTTCTACCCTAGATGCATAAGAAGGCACCCTAGGAATGAATGTCATTAGACCTTATAGAAATTTTCTTGGTCTATGAAGAAAACCACTCCACAGACAAGTTCCCTTCTCTTCCTAAACTAAAATTCGTGTATTAGGGAACTAAAGGGGTGACTGAACAGCTTTACTACATAAATCAAAGGAGGCATCATGGGCCTCGACCATACCAGCAAGGCATGCAAGGGTCATCCTATGCATATTAAAACCCTAACCAAAACACATCCATTCCCTCTTCAGCCCCCTGCTCATCCCTCTCAGTCTACACCTTCTCCCTGGTATTTTTCACCTCAGTACCATTCCCATCCAACCAACCAGCCATTTCATCCATATACTCCTCCACAACCTCAATCGAATGCACCACCCTAGGGGTGGATGCCCCCATACAACAATGCTCTAGCTTTATTTCCTTCACCTCCATCTCAACCATGACTTTTACACCCTGCTCCACCTAAACAACCTCATATGCCTACCCAACCAAACCCAAAACCGAACAATAGACAGGCACATCAGCTCTATAGTGGAGAGACATCCTACCCTGCTTATGTTGTGGAAATTCAAGAAATCAACCTTAGGTCTGGGAGAGTGCTCCTGGATAACCAAACTCCATCTCCACCTAGGGAGAGTGAGGAGGAAAGAGAGGAAAGTATGACTAGAGTGAATCCACCACCCTTTCCTGAAAGATTAACTCATCCAGTCCAACATACCCCAGAAGAGAATGAACTTTTGGGTGAACTGAAAAATCTATGTGTCAAAATCTCACTTCTCCAAGCTATTAAATATGTACCTATTTACAACAAGTTTATTAAAGATAAGTGTTCCAAACATCCAGGGAGGAAAAAAAGAGACACCCCTACCATTAATGTAATTGGACAACTGTCTGAATTAATGTTGGGGCAGGTAATTTGCCCATATTATTTAGACCCTAGGAGCCCTATAGTAAATGTACACATCAATGGCACCATTGTCCCCCATACCTTGATTGATCTTGGGGATTCCATTAATGTAATGACTAAGGTCACCATGCTCAAGCTAAATCTCCAAGATTCATTAAGAAAGACCATGACAATTTTGTAGCTTGTAGACCGATCCACAGTGGCCCTAGAGGGGATTGTTGAGGATTTGATGGTCTCCATTGACTCCTAGGAGTACCCTTTAGACTCCTTAGTTCTCCAGCCTAATACTAAATTTATGGTTATCCTCTCATAGTTGGGAGGCTTTGGTTAGCCACTGTCGATACCTACATAAGTTGCAGGATGGAAACATGACTATCAAAACTAGGCATCTATCCAAGCAGTTGGTCATGTACCCTCCTATTCAGCCATGTTTAGAACATGACTTACCTTTATGGCTAGAATATGAGGAAGAATATGAAGTCTACTCCTCCCAAATCTATACCCTAGAAACTGCCATAGGAGGAGGACAACCTAATGAAGATGATTTGATTGAACACATCCTCCAAAATCTAACTCCCAACACCATATCTCTGGAGTAAGTAGTGAAGGAAACCAAGAAAAACCATTGGATTAATCTATTCTTAGCTTACTCAAACCCTACTCGTGTCAAGGAAATAGAATTCGGCCCTAAAAGAACACTGAAAATCAACCCCTCTCTCTATACACCAAGAATAAGAGTTATGTACTATGCTAAGAGAGCATTTGGATGTATTTGCTTGGAATTACAAAGAAATGAAGGCAGTGCACCCCTCAGTGTGTACTCACCACATTTACATCAAAGAAGGTTTCAAATGAGGTTGACAATCCCAAAGGAGCATGAATCCATCTCTCAAGGATATAGTCAAATAAGAGTTGCAAAAGCGGCTGGATGCAAGATTCATTTACCCTATCTCAGATAGTGAGTGGGTGTCTCTTTTGGTGTTGGTTCCAAAGAAAAATGGAAAGTGGAGGATTTGTGTTGATTACAAATATTTAAAAAAAGAAACAAAGAAGGACCATTTTTCTCTATGTTTCATTGAACAAGTGTTAGATGGCCTGGCAGGGAAAAAAAATTTCTCTTTCTTAGAGGGGTTCAACGGGTACAATAAAATCCAGATTAGTCAAGAGGACCAGGATAAAACCACCTTCTACTATCCTTCAGGTACTTTCACTTATAGGGTCCTTCCTTTTGGTCTATGCAATGGCCCTGCCACTTTCCAGAGGGTAGTCCTGAGTATCTTTGCAGAACTAGTCCATGATACAATAGAAATTTATATGGATGACTTCACACCCTATGGGTGTGATTTGTAGGAGGCTCTCTCTAACCTGGGTAAGGTGCTGAATAAATGCATTGAAATGAACTTATCCCTTAGTCTTGAAAAATGTGAGTTCTTGATGACTGCAAGGACTATTCTTGGTCACTCAATATCCCAAGAAGGACTGTAGGTAGACCCAAATAAGATAGCCATCATCAAAAAGGTCTCAACTCCACAGAAATAGAGGGATGTCAAAAGTTTTTTAGGTTTAGCTGGATACTATAGGAGATTTATAAAAGATTTCAGCAAGTTAGATTCTCCTTTATTTGGGTTATTGGCCAAAGACTCTGAATGTTTATGGTCAAAAAGCTCTCAAGAAGCCTTGGACACCCTAAAGGACAAGTTGACTACTGCACCTATTCTCCGAGGCCCAAATTAGGCTCTTCCTTTTCATATCCATGTCGATGTCTCTCACAAAGCTATAGGAGAAGCTCTAAGCTAGATAGATGACAAGCTGCCTTATACCATTTACTTCATCAGTAAGAATCTGTCAAAAGCCGAGCTGAGCTACACAATGACTAAAAAAGAGCTCCTAGATATTGTACATTCATTGAATAAATTTAGGCATTACATTATTGGTTACCAAACATTTGTGCACACCGACCATGCTGCAATTAAATACTTGATGAATAAACCTAATGTAAATGTCTGGATTATTAGATGGTTACTTTTATTGCAACAATTTGATTTAACTATTATTGATAAGCCTGGCAAGGAGAATATTGCTGCATATTTTTTATCTGGATTGAATTTTCCTACAGGGGAGGGAGGAATGGTTGATGACCAATTACCAGATGAAAATTTATTCTCCATTTTAGTTTTCTCTCCATGGTTTGCTGACATAGAAAACTACTCGATGTCTGCACTGTTTCCACCAAATTTTTCCTCCAAGGAAAAGAGCAGGATCATAAGAAAGAGCACCCCATTCACTTGGATTGGGGGAAATCTCTTCAAGCTAGGTCATGATCAAATTGTAAGAAGATGTTTCAGGGAGGAGGAAGTCTTCGACATCCTTCTGGACTATCATGATGGGCCTTGTGGAGGTCACTTTGCAGCCAAAAGAATAGCATTCAAGGTACTACAAGCTGGTTATTACTGGCCCACTCTTCACCAAGATGTGAGGAGGTATACCATCCAGTGTGGTCGGTGCCAAAGGATGGGGAAACCTGCCCCAAGGGATGAGATGCCTCTACAACCTCAAGTGGCTTTTGAGCCATTTAACGAGTGGGGCATGGATTTCATTGGGCCCATTGACCCTCCATCCAAACAGAAGCAGTACATCATTGTGTGCACTGACTACTTAACCAAATGGGTTGAAGCCAAAGGCATCAAAGTAGCAACAGAAGAAAAAGTGGTTGAATTCTTAAGGGAGAATGTGTTTTATAAGTTCGGGTCGCCTATAGAGTTGGTCATTGATCAAGGTAGTCAATTTACATCTCACATGATTGAAAATTTGTTTTGCCAGCACAAGATCAAGCAAAGAACATCAACCCCTTACAACCCACGGGCTAATGGGAAAGTGGAAGTAACCAATAGAGCATTGGAAGGCATTCTAATCAAGGTGATTAGCAGAAGCAGAAATAATTGGGCAGATAGATTAGTTGAGGCCACCTGGGCCTAGAATACCACTTGGAATAACACTATTGGCTTCACTCCTTATGAGCTGGTCTGTGGGGAGAAAGCCCTGTTGTGCATTGAATTTGAATACAACACCTTAAGGATGGCAGCACACCTGGATCTAGATATCACCAGGGCACAACAAGAAATATTGCTCCAGCTGAATGGGTTAGATGAATTTAGGGTGCAGGCCCTCTTGCACATAGAGGTGACTCAAGTTCAAAGGAAAATATGGCATGACAAGAATATAAAAGACAAACAGTTTCAAGAAGGTGATTGGGCTTTGTTGTATGATTCCTGGTACAAGGATTTTAAAGGCAAGTTAAGGACTAGATGGTTAGGGCCTTATGTAATAGAAAAGTGTCATGATAATGGTCTTGTGTAGATAAGAACCATTGATGCAGAGGCTATCCCTTTGCTTGTCAATGGGTATAGATGAAAAATATACAAGAAGCCATTATCAAAGAAGGAATTTGTCAATAGCATCAACAAGATAGTGATGGTGGTAGAGAAAGCCTCAAATTCTACCCCACCAAGTTCCTGAAGAAAAAGAAAAAGTAAATAAATAAAGACTCAGGTGAAAACCTCCATGAGCCACTTGAGTCCCACTGTTGGGTTGAAAACCTCTTGAGATGGCCCAAGAGTGTTTTTTTCTTTTGTTAAAGGAGAAAAATAAAAATATCTCTGGGTGAAAACCTATGTCGAGGAACCCAGGGTAGGCAACTAGGATGAAAACCTCCTTGGGGGCAGAGTAGTTGTTTTTCAAAAAAAAATAATAATAAATAAAGATACAAAAGATGACAATTATGTGTTGTAGTTCTGCAAGAGGAGGATAAGCACAACTTGAGGAGGGCAGTAGGACCTATAGAAGCCATGTTTTAATTCACCTATCTCATATCCTCCATTATCCCCCCTAGTCTTCAGTCTTTAAACCACACCAGCTCATTTCACACAAATGATGTGTTTTCTATATGATTCCCTGTAATCCTACGGGAGTTTCCTGTAGAAATGATAGGAGATCTTGAAAACCACAAGAGGATTAGTCCAAGAGCAAAGTGATGACACAAGACTATGTCTGAATGGAAAAACCATTTACTTCACCACACCACAGACAATACCTGGCATCACCATGTCACCCCTGTATCCATCAAAGAAATCAGTTCAAAAAAAATTAATTACAAAAGAAAAAGGAAAAGAAGAAAAAAACAAAAAAGAGAGAAAAGAAGGAAAGAGGAGGCATACCCAAAGGAAACATCCCTCACCTATCATTCCATGCCCCCCTTCTCCACTCATTTCAACACCCCTTCTAGTTCAGAGCTGAGAAAAATGTGAAATTTTAAGGGAGAGGCAACTACAAAACATCCTGTAGGGAATCATGTAGCATCCTATCCCACAATAGAAACCACAGATACTGCAGCCATCTTTAGCACAGGGACTAAAAGGATGAGAAAGCTCCTCTAGAGCTCAGCAGTAGCACGAATATCACTAGCAACAAGGTCCAACACCTGCACATCAAAATGATCAAAGCATCAAAATAGGAAATACACAATGAATTTATGCAGATTGAAAAGCACAGGAAAGTGGCACCACTCTCCAACATGCATCATCAACGAGGTAAAAGACCCATAGGTATGTTATCTTACTAATTTTCTCTCATAAGTGTTATCACTCAGGTTTTTCCTTGCTTCCTGTAGGGAATACGGCCGAGGTAACCACTAACCAATATTTTAGCCGCAGGTCCTAGCCTACCTGCCAACCAGAGAGGGCTCTCTCTTTGTAATTTAGCTTTGTTTTTAAAGTGTTTTAGGCTAGTTATGATGAACAGGGTTTGGTTTTAAGTTTGTTGGATGGTGATCTCAGACAGAACTGGGATGCAAGTGTATAACTGTATTTTCCATTGGGCAATGGAGTCACTGAGAGTGTAATTATTGAAAGGATTTCTTGGTGAAAAAGGTAGTGCTACAGAGCAAGATAGGCAGGCTAGAAACAATTTTCAAATCTGGAAATGATGGAATGAAGTCAGGGAATGAAAGGCAATCAAGAATCTTTCATTATGCTGGCAGAGGGAAAAATGGATGAATAATGTCTAGGAGCAATTAAGAATTCCTAAATAGCATTCAAAATGAGAGAAATAGTGCAAACATGAGCAGTTAAGAATTCATATTTATGACTAATCCTAAAGAAAACATAATAAATAACAAAGATTGAAAATAAGGTGCATTCAAGCAAATCCTATGCTATTCTTTTTCTCTGTTACCAAGATCATGAAACATAGATGAGATTTAGAAAATAGAAAACATAAGACACAGTTTAGTATAACTTATTGTTCCATAGCAAGACACAGGAATTTTGTAGCAAGTCCCAGAACATCCAATCCACCTTCAGATCATTCAAACATAGTGAACCTCAATAGCCATTTGTATTAACACAATATGATATGTTACATCGCAGTTCAGAAAGAAGAAATCATCAACCCACAATACATATCTTTTGAAATTGTATATAGGAGTTTTTTACAAAATATCCCATAGAGAAATATTTGTTCATTAATGTATCCATCTACTTCTGACATAATTAATAACGATCTGTGGAAAAATAATGCAGCAATAATTGAGGAATTTAAAACTCTTTACTCATTGAGGCAGGTGTCCTTTGTGCTGTTGACCCTTCGGCTCTGGCTGTCGGTGGGTGACCGCTTCCTTGAAATGTTGTCCTATAGTGCTGTTCTGTGACACTTGTTCTGCGCTTTTGAATATTAGCGCGAATTTCACCTAACGTTAGTTTGAATTTTACGGTGGCTGAGCTACATCATACAGTTTCCTCATGCAGTCCATAAATGAGAAGAGATTCAAACCACTTTAAAAATCTGAAGCAGACTTTGCCACCAATCCTCAGTTGGCAATTGATGTTTTCTTAACTTGTATAATGTTTCATTAGCTTCAGTGTAGGTATAATAATTCGGCCAAACTGGAAAAAGGTGTGCTACCTCATGCTCTATGTAAAACAAATCCTCCAGCTTGTCATATAAACTCTGCCCTGTGGGAGGGACTGCTTCTTCTGTGCTGCTGGATGATGTTGTGATTTGATTCTATATGAAGGTACTGAGCCTGTTTTCATATTGTTCCTGTTTTAGTAGTCTTCTAGCACTAGTAACCAGACTGGGTAAACCTTTGGTTTGTAAATTTGCAAGCCTATGTCTAAAAGCATTTACCTCTATCTGTATTTCCTCACACTTCCTTTCTATAGTCTGGACAAAATTCCTCATTGTCAGCACTTTCTTGACTCCTACTATAGTCTCTGTCCTGTTCTGTATGTTTAGTGCTGTCAGCTGGTCACCAGTACTAGTATTCAAAAAATGAATCAATCGAGAAGCTTGCTCAGGCTTATTCGCTAGCAATGTTCTGGCTTTATGAGTTTCATGCTGAGCTACAACCATCAATTCTACTTGGTCAAACATGGTTTGTATTCCTGTCCATTGTTCAGCAAGAGATTGACCAATATTTTTCCACAAAATTGTTTTTATCTCAGTGAAGGTCCTATGGAGAGTGAGGTCTTTCTCCAAGGCCTTTATCTTATTTTCTAGGGCCTTTACTTCCCTAGTTTTCTTAGCAACTTTCATTTTTGACTTATCATAACTAGCCTCAATCTTGGCTAGCTTTTCTTTTGTTTCCTTCATCTCTGCCATTTGCAATTCAAGAGCCTTAATCTCTTTCATCATGGCCTCCATGCTCAGGCTGGCCTCTTGCACTGCTGTTGTTGTTGGATCTGTTGAAGTGGATGCACCTGCTGCTGAAGTTGAACCTGGGGAGGTGCTGCTGAAGTAACTGCTGTTGGAGGAGCTGTAATTGTTGGAGCTGGTATTATTGGAGCAGTTTGGGATGGTTGAGGGGCCAACTCTGGCTGTTTCCCTCATTGAGCTTCCTCCAATGCTTTCTCTGTTTCCATTATCCTTTCATTCATCCTCATAAGTAAGCTTACCACATCCTCTACTTCTTGTTGTTGTGCTACTTCTGCAGTTTGAGGATGTATGGTGACTGGCAGCTTCATTTGTTTTCTTAATGCTGCTATGTCTTCCTCCTTTTTTCTAATCAAGGCCTGTGTGCCTTTGGGATCTTTGGGATCATGTCCCAACTCTATGATGATCTCATCCAAGGATTTTATCCTATTATCCTTGGCCAACGGTGATGCTTTTTCCAGCTCTAACTGGGAAGAAGTATTGTATAGAGAGTTCTGCAATCTGTGGGCCAATAAAGCCTTGTCTGCTAGTGTAGAATAAACTATTTCTCCTGTCTGCGTATGTAATTCAATCTGGTCTAAAGGATGTATATCTTTTGCTAGTACCTCCAGATTGGTTCTAATGTAATATGTAGCTGACTATGGCTGTTGTGTAGTAGGCCTGAAGTGACTGAGTGTCATCTTCCTTGCTTCTGTATCATAGGCTACCATTAGCCTTTGCTGATTTGTCGGAGCCATTCTCATTAACTGGTTGTAAAGCTGAAACCTTATAGGCTCGTTTCTAGCTTTAATCTCTACGAATGCCTTCTTTATATCCGAGCCCCTTTGGGCCTACTGTTGGGAGGATGAAGCCTCCCCACCTGGTTGTTTCTCTTGCTCCTGCTGAAAAGAGCTGGCCGATGCTTCCAAGATAGGAGGGATCTGTTGCTCAGAAGTCCACTCACCCCTGATGTTTCCTATTGTCTCTTAAGTTATTTCCTCCTCGGCATAGGGGTTTAGCCTCTACCTTTTTTCTCGTTGCTGGTCCATGGATGTTCCTGTGGGTGTCCCATATGTTCTATCCCTATTTTTACCTCTTTCCTTATTGTGAGGAGTTTGTAGCATGGGGATTTCAGGTGCTTTTGTTTGTGTTAAAGGGCTTTGTTCTTGACCCTTTTCCGGATTTGAGGATGGCTGCTCCTCCATTGTGCTTTTCTGTTCAGAATGTTTAATTTCTTTGCCCTTTTCTGCTGATGATATGGCCTCCTTAGCTAGCTTCCTTGAAGTAGAAGTTGATGTGCTTGCTCCCACTGGTTGAGGCTATGTGAAGGTGACCTGTGCAACATAATCTAGGTCAATCCTTTTCTCAATTTATTTCATGTGTCTCTCTAATTTTTCTTCTTCAGGAGCTCTTCATCATCTAAGGTGCCCTCTACCCATTCTGGTTGATTGGCATATTGTTCAATGTGGGGGAGTAGCTGGTGCACATATCCTGAAAGCCTATGTTTGATTCTTCTAAGGCTTATGAAGTGTTCAGGGTCATATGGTGCCCAGTAGAAGCTCTGTTTCACCATGAGTTCTTGTCCTAGCATCTTGTCTGCATCTTTCCATGCTTCTTCCCTTTTGTTGAAAACAAAGGGACCCAACTGGTGTCTAATTTTAAGTTGTGCCTTCTTGTTTTTCCCATGGAAATGGGTCAAGTCTGCACTACTGAATTGTCTGAAATATTCCAAGGCAAAAAGTCTCATCGGGACATATCTTGGCAGCTTATAGGGAGAAACTCACACCCACAAATTCTGATTACTGTGTGGTTTTGGTAAAAGTACCAATCACCAATGTTGTAGCCCTTAGAAAGATGCAAGACCCTTTGCATTTCAACAGTAAGCCTGGTAGGAGGAGTCACCATCAATAGGCAAGTAGCAGGGTAAATGAATAGGTCAATAAACTCACAATATGTGTATGGAGAATGGTGGACTTCATGGAAAACTGAGGTCCAATAAACAATAGATCTCCTCTCTCCCTTTGGGTCTAATCTCTTGAGAGGAACCTTGAAACTATCTGGGTGATAGTAGAGTAGCAAGTGGTATATATAAGAAGTGTATTTAAACAACCTTTCTCTCTCCATCATCATGAATTGTTTATGTATCTTGTTTGCTATGAATTTGGCATAGTCATACATGACAATGGGGGGCTGCCCTGGGGGAATATGGTTAGGAGAAAGAATACAGTCTCATCCACAAATTCTCCTGTTTTGCATCCCAAGATGTATGAAATCATGTCCACCATGAGCTTGCCTATTTCATTGAATGAAACCTGATGATAGGGAGGAGGATGGTCATATTGGCACTCTGGCTTCATAAACAGCTGACTAACTCCTGATATTTCTGCTTTGGAGAGCCTTGGACCCTGATCTAGCAAGAGTTTCATTGTGAGGGGAACCAGAGTCTAAGGAGGCTCAAAGTTCAGAATTTCATTTATAGCTTGAGGAGTGATATAAAAGAGCATAGACCCATCTGGAGTGAGAATTTCCCTCAGAGTGGGTTCATAGTGTGCATGGCATAGGTGGATGAAATCAGGTAGCACATTGAATTCTAGGAGGTAATAGAGGGGCATGCTGGATTGCCAAATCCATAGAACATCAGTGTTATTCCTGTGATTGTGTTTGAATTGGCCCAGAGCTTCGAGGTGAGAAGTAAGGCCCATCATATCTCTGATCTGAAAGTCTCTGTCTGCTAATGGTAGCCACTCTAAGTCCATATGTGGAGCATTTAAAGGAGCAATGTTCAAGGCTACTGGAGTCTCCATATCTGATAGTGTTGGTATGGATGGCAATGTAGGTGTCAAACAGCAATAGAAAGTGGAATTTAAGCTTAGAGGATATTGACAGCAGTCTAAAAACTGACTTTCTTTCGCAAACCAATTTCTGTGTATTCAGTTTATGATGAATAACAAATTTACAGTCCTTTGACTAGGTTTTTCACACAAAAATTGTTGAATTGCAGGCTCTATGGATTGAGCGCCGAGAGAATTGGAGTTGAATTTCGCCCAGAGGGGCACAAGTCTGCAAAGGGAAAGGGAAACTAAGGGTTCCCCTTTAAGACAATAAGTAGCAATTAATCGGAACAAGGTGCTCGGCTAATTTAACTCAAAGTTTGAGCGATTTGTGGAGTTTGTGAGCGAATATAGACGAATAGGGTGTAGGAATAGCTTGTTTGCAGAGGAGATTAGTTGAAATTTGCAAGTTTGTTGTGAATTACTAGCTCAATAAGAAATGCCGAACAAGGAAGGATTGGTAGGAGTGCCAATGGAGATAAAATGCAAGTATCTTCGGCAATTTTGAATAGAGAAGAGAAAAAATAGGGCTTTCAGGTGCAATGCAGATAGATACCTCTTTACAGGGCGCTGGGGGCACTTGACAGGTATAGGTTGAGCAGCAGAGATGAACTACGGTGTCGAATTTGTAGGTTGACAGGCTGTAGAAGCACCGAGAGTGAAAATGGCGGAAAAACGCATGCACGTCGTTTACACAACGAAAACAGAAATAAACCAAAAAATAGTCGTTTTCATGACTTTTAACCAAATTTTGGAAATTGGGCGCTTTTTGGTGCTTCCCATGATGATGTCATCATGACGTATTTTTTGTCGGGTAGCGGGTACGGAAGCTGACGTGGCGGGTGACGTAGATGACGACATCATCATGACACGGTGGCAGGGTGATGACGTCAGCAGGTGACATGGCACAGGCACAGCACAGTGGCAGGCGACGTGGCAGCAACATCATGCAGTGACGTAGGCAAGCGGGGAGGGTGGTAAGCGGTTTGCATCGAACCGCTTTTGGTACGGGAGTGGTATGTGTCAGGGGCGGCCCGGTGCAATAGGCGGCCGACCGCTGTCCCGGTGTACGACGGTGAAACCGTCAACCATCAGGTACTATTGTACCGCTATCAAGGGGCGCCCGATATTCATTAGGGCCGTCAGATATGGGAGAGCCAATCCTACAGTGGACGGGAGGGCGAAGTGATTAGGGTTTAATAGAAATGCGTGCCCGATAAACGTTAATTATTCGCGGCCTTGGGTGGGTTTTGGACTTTAGGTTAGAGATTAATGTGCGCTAGCGTGGGAGTATAGTTATTCGTTCAACCAAGTGTTTAAACGAAATCTATAATAATATGTATGCGCGGAGGGTAATGGTATGGTTTTATGTGTGGTGGGGGTTAATGTGGTTATTTATTTAACCAGAAGTTAAATAAATCCCAAGGGTAATGGACGCGGAGGGGCTAACAATGGGTCCTAAATGGACCTAAGGTTTCACGACTTGTGTTTATATAGCTATAGTTGCCATGGGGAGTAATATTTAGTGTTTTTGGGGATTTTATATAGTTTTTTGTAGAATAGGGGGAGGGGAAATGATTTAGGGAGCTAGATAATAGGGTTAGATGTTAATATGGAATAAAAGGGAAATGAATGTATGCTAAGTTTATAAGATGGGGACTTAAGCATAGGGAAATGAATGGGCTGTGTAAATATTAATTTTACACAAGAAATGTGGCTTGTTTTGCCTAAGTCAACTCAGATGTCAACTTGGTTTTTAACAAGAATGGAGTGAAAATGGACTTTTTGGGCAGATCCCAAGGTCCTTGAGGGGATGTTAGTGAATGATTTCTGAGGAAATGAAAGGGGAAGTTAGTCATGCTTCCTTGTTGTACCATCAAACAACTGCCATGGCACCAATGCCACAAGTGAGATAAGTAATTCTTGACAAGATCATAAGTGATTACCAATCTGCTTCTGCAACCTCAAACTGCCTACCTAGCTTAATACACCTAACATTTTTTTTTCCTTTGCATTGGGTGCACTTGAACTGGAAAACCCTAATTGTCCATTTTTCTTTTGACTTTCCTCCTATCTAAATGTACCCTTATCTCTCCCAAGGGCCCAGATTAAGCAGTTGGGCTCCTTAAATTCTCTACCTAGCTAGCCATCTGCCAAGCTTGAACTGTTTGGACAGGTATTTCTTTCTCTATTCTACAACAACAATTTAAACATTGCATGGTACAGATTGAACTGTTGGGCCATCCATCAAATGAAATGAGCAGCAGTACCTCCACATGGTAATCTTGCAAAATAAGATAGCAGTGGCATTTTAACTAGCCACTTTCCTGGTCTTTGTTTTGGGGTTCATTTTCATTATTTTTTCTGACCAACTGATTTTCTTGCCTTTTTATTATTCTTTTAAGGCATACCCTCTTTTCATCTTTAAATTTCTTTGCCTGTATAGAAAATATGGAACCTTTGCAGCATGCAGGGATGAACATATTTAGCACTTCCACTGTCAATCATGAAAAATGAAACCTATTGGTATAGGAATCTAACAGTGGCTCCACTTGGTGATGGCTTTTCCTGGTGAAAAGCCAAGAATAGTAGGTTAGGTTGCCTTATTCTTTCATTCCTGATGTATTCTGAAATTTACTTGTCCTGGAAACCTCTAATCTGAATCTTTGTAGCTTGTATGCAGTACTCTTTAAGCTGCTCTGTGTGAGATTGCAGTTATGCTTCTTGCTGGTTTCTCTAAGTACTTATCATTGTGTTCATACCTCCCAAGTCCTTTTGTTGATTTCTCATGGTGGATTCAAAATATACATCAAAAGGTGATGTAGTTCCCTGATTTTCTTCAAAATTTGCTGCATTTGTTTCCCTATCTAACTGCTGTAAATAAAATGCTGAAAATACACATATTTATGTACAATATGTAGTTGTGTTTTGCTCATTCAAGGGGATCAAAATAATGCTTGAGCATTCTCCCATTTACTGGGCCCTCTTCAGTATCTGTGCCATCCAAACTCTTGAGGAAATAAGTGTTGTTACCTTGTATAGCTTGAATGACAAATGGTCCTTTCCAAAGAAAATCAAATTTCCCATGTTTCCCTTTATCTTCCCTCCTAGAGTTCCATTTCAGCACCTTGTTTCCTACGAAAAAGTCTTCAGCTTTTGTTCTTTTATCAAAGATCTTCTTGAGTTTATCTTGTAGTATCTGAGTTCTGTGATATACTTCTTCTCTAGTCTGCTGCAAGTTAATGGTTTGATTGATCCTTCTCTGAATGTCATTGGGCTCTGCTTGTATTTCTTGCAATAACTTGATCACAGGGATTCCTAGAGAAGAGGGGAATCTTGCCTCCATTCCATAAATCAACTCATATGGGCTTGTTCCAATGGATCTTTTGGTGGTCAACCTATCTACCCACAAAGCATTGACAAGTTTTTTGTGCCAATTCTTTTTATTCTCTTCTAGGATCTTTTTAATGATGTTGATGAGGCTTTTATTAGATGATTCAGCTAGACCATTACCTTGAGGGTAATAGGTTGTGGAATGACCTAGGGTAATATGGTATTTGTGACAAAAACTGATCATTTTTTTGGATTTAAAGGCTGTTGCATTGTCTGTAATGATCTTTTCTGGACAGCCAAATCTAGATAGGATATTGGTCTCTAGGAATTGTATGATGATTGAGTCATTGGCTTGCCTACAAAAGATGGCCTCTATCCACTTGGTAAAGTAATATGTGGCTGTCAAAATCCATCTATGCTGGCCAGAAGATGAAGGGTGAATTTCCCCAATGAAGTCTAAACCCCATTGTTGAAATGGTCTTTCAGTTGTGATGGGCTTGAGGGGCAGAGGTAGTAGCTTTTTCTTGCCTTCAAATATTTGGCATTTATGGCAAGATATTAAAAAAATTTTAACATCAACAAACAGGGAGGGCCAATAAAACCAAACCCTTAGGATTTTATCAGCTGTTGATTTCCAATATAAGTGTCCTCCACAATCTCTTGCATGAAATTCCTTGAGGACTTTGTCAGTTTCATCCAAAGTTAGGAAATTAAGCAAAATACCTTCATGATTTTTCCAAAACAACACATTATCTAAGATGCAAATCTTGAAGCTTTCATTTTCAAAAATCTCTTTTTGGTTCTGGATAACCCTGGAGGAGCTTCTAGGTTTAACAATACAAAACATATGTCAGTATACCAAGGTGATTGTAAGAAGGCTTGATTGATCTGTGGAGTCGCCATCTCCTGTTCGTTATCCAGTTCATTGATGTCTAGGGCTTGAAAGTTGTTTTCAGTCATTAGTTTAGCTAGCCCTTGTCCTTTTATGAGTTTTTTTGGCTTTATCTCAATGTCATATTCTAAGATGTTGGCTATCCATTTACCTCCTTTGCCTTCAATTCCTTCTTGAGTAAGAATGTCTTTAACCACTACATTAGGTACATAGGCAATTATATGAGAGTATAAAATGTAGACTCTGAAATCTTTTAAGGCCTTCACCAGAGCATATGCCTCTTTTTCCATGATTTGATATTTTAATGGAGCATCTCTAGGTGCTTTGCTAAAAAAAGCAATGGGTTTCTCATGTCCTGCATCATCTTTTTGTAATAGGACAGCAACGATAATATGCTCAGAAGCAAAAGAAAAGATCATAAAATCTTTATCAAACCTAGGACTTGTAAGGATAGGAGTTTTTGTCAAATCTATTTTGATCTCCTCAAAGGCTTGCTTGTCTTCTATTTTCCATTTAACTTTGGAATCTTTCTTGAGCATATTATTAAGTAATTTTATCATCTCATCCAAGTTGGGAATGAATCTTCTCAGGAAATTGATCTTGCCTAAAAAAGCTTGTAATTCTTTGATATTTCTTCGATGAGGGACTTGGAGGATAGCTTGAATTCTGTCCGGGTCTATTCTTATTCCATCTCTTGAAATGATATGGCCCAGGAGCTTGCCTTCTTCTAGGCCAAATAAGGATTTCTTTGGGTTTAAAGATATGCCATATTTTCTGCAAATTAGGAACACTTGTCTTAAATGTTTTAAATGTTCTTGGTCTGATTTTGAGAAAGTAGTGAGATCATCAAGGTATATGACTAAAAAATCATGGATCTCCTTAGAAAAGGCTATGTCCATTTCCCTCTGAAATGTGGCTCCTGCATTCTTGAGTCCAAAAGGCATTTTGACATATTTAAAAGTTCCCCAGGTTGTTGTAAAGGCTGTTTTGTCTTGGTCATCTGGGTGAACTAAGATCTGATTAAATCCTGAGAAACCATCTAACAGAGAAATCCTTGAAGCCCCCACTACCCTTTGTAGGATATGATCCATTTTTGGTAAGGGGTAATGGTCTTTGAGAGAGACTTTGTTCAAATTTCTCAAGTCAACAAAAAGTCTTATCTCTCCAGTTTTCTTTCTAGTGGATACTAGATTTCAAATCCATTCAGAAAATCTGATAGGTGCGATGATTCTAGCTTCAAACATTCATTTTACTTCTTTTTCCATCAGGGGAAGGAGGACTGGATTAATCCTCATCAGCTTTTGTTTAAAAGGTTTCTGATTTTCTTTCAAGGGTATAGTATGTTGAATGACTGAAGTATCATAGGACTTGAGATCCTCATAGCTCCAAGCAAACACATCTTGGAACTCTTTAAACAACTCGATGTATTTCAGTTTTTTGTCAAGAGGTAATGTTTTAGAAAGTTTTATCATTTTAGGATTTTCTATGGTCCCAATATTACGTTCCTCAATTTCTGCATTCAGGGGTTGCATTTTTGGCTTTTTAGGAATGTCATTTGAATCGAAAATATCTTCTAAGGAAGTTAAACCTGTGGGTAGGAAATTATCCTTTAGTTCGATTACTTAAGATTCTTCCTCAATCAATTCAGCAAAATCTATTTGTTTTAGCTTTTGTAAGTTTGCACAGTCAAAGATTGTTGGATGGAAAATCAGATTTGTTGTATTCACTAATATACCTGGCTCAACTTTATCAACTTGTTGTTGATCATCAATAGTGCTTGTGTCTATATCCATATTTGAAAATTCTTCTTTCATTGTCAAGAAATTGTTTATTTGGGTGTCATTCTCAAATACTTGCCAATTTTTTACATTATCTAGGACAGCAAGCCTATGTTTGATCTTAGCAGTGAAGTGGTGATTGGGCTCAAAAGGAAGTTTACAAGTGCTCGCAAAAGTTGCCAAACTATGTGCGTGTAAGTTGTGACTTCTTGGAATTTTAGTGAGCTGAAATTCTGAGAAGCTGTTAAGTAATTCAGTTGCAGCCCCCGTGTAAGACCTTAGCCTGATATCATTTGTAACAAGATTTCCCTTCATCTATTGTATAATCAAATCTGAGTCCCCTAGAATTGAAATCGTAGTTGCCCCTAGACTTCTAATTTGTTTGAGACCCAATAGAAGGGCTTCATATTCAGCCATGTTGTTTGTACATCTGAAATTTAGCGTATATGCATGACCTTGTGCATGGTCATTCTGCATGTTGTGTATCCAAACACCTGCCCCTGCTCCTAGATTGTTTACTGACCCATCAAACTCCAAGTACCATAAGATTTCTTGGTCATGAATAGCCTTAATAGTTTTGAAAGCTTGTTCAGTAGGCAGGTTTGGCTTTTGTAACTCATGTGATATGTCATTTTTCTTAGTTGAATCAATAATACAAACACCTTTTTTATCTAAAGCACTTGATTGTTCATTCATGCTTTCTGTTTGTGTTGTTCTCAGGAGCTTGACCTCAGTTTTGGGACACATGTCAGCATTGTATAAGATAAATGAATCCATGTCAGAATGAATGGAATAGATGGGGAAGTTTTGGGGGTTTTCTTGACTGATAACCACATATTTCATCAATGTTTCTCGGTATAATCTCTTTGGCTGGCCAAAGACTGAAATTGTGGCATAAGACATGTCCAGCTGCAAATATGCTTGGAGTTTAGCACCCCAAGATCTGGACAAAAGCATACCATACTTAGGTGGAATGTCAGCTACCACCACATCCATCAAGATTGTCTTAGCTAGATACTGGACTAAAGAAACACAAAGATCTTTGATTAGCCCTAGGCACCTAACCTGACTGGAATCAAAATGAAAACAAGTCTTTATAAGGTCTGGTGATGTCTAGATCTATCTTTTCCATCACGGAATTAGGCATCAGATTATGGGAAGCTCCTGAGTCAAACATTGCATTATGTAACACTTTGTCATGAATGTTTAAGCTCACATAGAATGGGGGAACACCTCCATCTACTGATTTGCCATTGACTTCTGGACCAAAAATTAGTTCTGGTTGGTCATCCAAAACATTGACTGCATCCCTATTCTCTGATATTTGCAGTGACCTATTGATTTGCTGTCTATATACTTCATGTTTGGCCAATTCAGAGAGGGGAATGGCAATTTTCATCTTGCCAATTTCTGTTTCCAAGTTAAAAGGTTTTTCTATCTGATTTTTTACATTTAGGGTAGCAAGCTTCTCTTTCTCGGCTTAGCATTCTTTGACTTTCTCTTGGTTATGGATGCTGTTATCAGGTACATCTGATTAGTCATTATTTACTGGAGGGTTATTCAAATCTTCTGTTGAAGAATGGGGTGTGAATGAATTGTTTCTTGAACGCTGTAAGTCTGATATATCCTCCACAGTGACTTCCTTTTGTTGGGTTTTATCAGAGGATTCTGTTGAGACAACTTTATCCTTTATCTTCTTCAGCTGTTTTGTATCTTTCAGATTGGTAGGCTGAGACACATCTATGGTTCTGCTTCTCAATTTGTACTCTTTATGAACCTCATAGACTGCTACATCATACCCTTTTCTAAAATCAAATGACTCTCCAGATTTGGTTTGAAATTGATTGAATTCATGGGCCTCTTGGTGATCTTGAGTTAGATAAACTTGTTGTTCGCTTTCAAGGCCCATTAATTTAATGTGAGGATCCTTTGTCGGTTCACTTGAGGTTGAGGCTTCTACATAATTCTCTTGAAATGGAGGTCTGATATTCTGATCAGGTCCAGTCCTTCCAGTAGTAGGGTTTTGTCCTTTTCTAAAGTTTGGAGTTCTATTAGAGTTACTTGGTTTCCCTTCCCAGGATGATTTTCTTTCAATGGTCTCTACCCAGTCTCCCAATCTGTCCATTCCTTTTATGATTGCATCAAGTTTTTGCTCAAATGCTGAAGGTTCTTCATTGAATGTTGTTCTTCTTTCAGTTCTAGCTCGGTTTTGTTTGGCAATCAAATTTGCCTCTACACTAACAGCTACATTCTGCATGTCTGCTAGGTTTAGAGGGGCTCTTTCCCTTAGCTGATATGCCATGTCTGAGTCAAATCCATTAGGGAATTTGATCAAAGCTAAGCCAGGTGGAGGTCTAAGGTTTTGAGGGATGGCATTGTATGTATTGTTAAATCTAGCACAATAATCTTGGACAGTCTCTTGTGGATACCTTTTTAAATTTTCATACTCAGTTAATATATGTAAAGGGTCTTTCGTCTTTTCCCATCTATTTAAGAAGACTTGATATAGGGCCTCAGGATCAGCTATAGAGTTTGCAGTAAGTGACCTAAACCAGATCCTTACATCGCCAGTTAGACTTTGAACAAAGATCTTCATCCTTACTCCATCATCATCAATTTCGTAGTTTTCAAAATAGTCTTGCATCTTCTTGGTGTGCATTTGGGCTGTATAGGAACTAGCACCATCAAAATAAGTAATCTTACTTTGATAGTCCTGATGCATAGCCCCTAGATTTGCAGGTAACTGTAACAGAGCATACCGAGTTGCCATAGTTACAGGGATAAACGGGACAACAGGAAGAAATGGGATAGTGGGAAGGACAGGGACGATAGTAGATATGTGTGTAGTAGATGGGGGTGTAGGGAATGTGCCTTGAGAAGTGGATGAAAAACTAGGGGAAGAAGGGGCAGTATGAGGACGAACTGAAGCTTTAGCAGGGGTTGAAATATAGCTTTCCTGATAGGACTTGAATCAACAAAGTGTTCTTGTTGCTCTTGTATCCTAAGGATCTTAGGAATTAGATTGGGATTTTCAAAAACAGCTGGAGGATGTGGTTCAGGATTTGACCTTCTGTAATGAGTTTTCCTCTTTGGAGCCAGCTTCTAGATTTGTTTTTGGTGTTTTTTTTAGAACGTTTTCAATCACAGGAGATTCTTTTGAAACATAGGAAGCTTGAAATCTCCTTTGACTATGTTGAAAGAAGGAAACTGATTTATTCCCCAACGGAGTCACCAATGATGTTATCACTCAGGTTGTTCCCTACTTCCTGTAGGGAATATGGCTGAGGTAACCACTAACCAATCTTTTAGCCGCAAGTCCTAGCCTACCTGCCAACCAGAGAGGGCTCTCTCTTTGTAATTTAGCTTTGTTTTTAAAGTGTTTTAGGCTAGTTATGATGAACAGGGTTTGGTTTTAAGTTTGTTGGATGGTGATCTCAGACAGATGTGGGATGCAAGCGTATAACTGTTTTTTCCATTGGGTAATGTAGTCACTGAGAGTGTAATTATTGAAAGGGTTTCTTGGTGAAAAAGGTAGTGCTACAGAGCAGGATAGGCAGGCTAGAAACAATTTTCAAATCTGGAAATGATGGAATAAAGTTAGGGAATGAAAGGAAATCAAGAATCTTTCATTATGCTGGCAGAGGGAAAAATGGATGAATATTGTCTAGGAGCAATTAAGAATTCCTAAACAATATTCAAAATGAGAGAACTAGTGCAAACATGAGCAGTTAAGAATTAATATTTATGACTAATCCTGAATAAAACATAATAAATAACAGAGATTGAACATAAGGTGCATTCAAGCAAATCCTATGCTATTCTTTTTCTCTGTTACCAAGAGCATGAAACATAGATGAGATTTAGAAAATAGAAAACATAAGACACAGTTTAGTATAACTTATTGTTCCATAGCAAGACACAGGAATTCTGTAGCAAGTCCCAGAACATCCAATCCACCTTCAGATCATTCAAACACAGCAAACCTCAAAAGCCATTTGTATTAACACAGTCTGATATGCTACAACACAGTTCAGAAAGAAGAAATCATCAACCCACAATACATATCTTTTACAAGTATATATAGGAGTTTTTTACAAAATATCCCATAGAGAAATATCAGGTCATTAATGTATCCATCTACTTCTGACATAATTAATAACGATTTGTGGAAAAATCGCGCAGCAATAACTGAGGAATTTAAAGCTCTTTACTCGTTGAGGCAAGTGTCCTGTGTGCTGTTGACCCTTTGGCTCTGGCTGTCGGTGGGTGACCACTTCCTTGAAATGTTGTCCTATAGTGTTGTTCTATGACACTTGTTCTGCGCTTTTGAATATTAGTGTGAATTTCACCTAATGTTAGTTTGAATTTTATGGTGGCTAAGCTACATCATACAATTTCCTCATGCAGTCCATAAATGAGAAGAGATTCAAACCACTTTAAAAATCTGAAGCAGACTTTGCCACCAATCCTCAATTGGCAATTGATGTTTTCTTAACTTGTATAATGTTTCATCAGCTTCAGTGTAGGTATAATAATTCGACCAAACTGGATAAATGTGTGCTACTTCATGCTCTATGTAAAACAAATCCTCCAGCTTGTCATATAAACTCTGCCCTGTGGGAGGGACTGCTTCTTCTGTGCTACTGGATGATGCTGTGATTTGATTCTGTATGAAGGTATTGAGCCTGTTTGCATACTGTTCCTGTTTTAGTAGTCTTCCAGCACTAGTAACCAGACTGGGTAAACCTTTGGTTTGTAAATTTGCAAGCCTCTGTCTAAAAGCATTTACCTCTATCTGCATTTCCTGACACTTCCTTTCTATAGTCTAGACAAAATTCCTCATTGTCAGCACTTTCTTGACTCTTACTATAGTCTCTGTCCTGTTCTGGATGTTTAGTGTTGTCAGCTAGTCACCAGTACTAGTATTCAAAAAATGAATCAATCGAGAAGCTTGCTCAGGCTTATTCGCTAGCAATGTTCTGGCTTTATGAGTTTCATGCTGAGCTACAGCCATCAATTCTACTTGGTCAAACATGGTTTGTATTCCTATCCATTGTTCCGCAAGAGATTGACCAATATTTTTCCACAAATTTTTTTTTTTATCTCAGTCAAGGTCCTATGGAGAGTGAGGTCTTTCTCCAAGGCCTTTATCTTATTTTCCAGGGACTTTACTTCCCCGGTTTTCTCAGCAACTGTCATTTTTTACTTATCATAACTAGCCTCAATCTTGGCTAGCTTTTCTTTTGTTTCCTTCATCTCTGCCATTTGCAATTCAAGAGCCTTAATCTCTTTCATCATGGCCTCCATGCTCAGGCTGGCCTCTTGCACTACTGCTGTTGTTGGATCTGCTGAAGTGGATGCACCTGCTGCTGAAGTTGAACCTAGGGGAGGTGCTGCTGAAGTAACTGCTGTTGAAGGAGTTGTAATTGTTGGAGCTGGTATTATTGGAGCAGTTTGGGATGGTTGAGGGGCCAACTCTGGTTGTTTCCCTCATTGAGCTTCCTCCAATGCTTTCTCTGTTTCCATTATCCTTTCATTCATCCTCGTAAGTAAGCTTACCACATCCTCTACTTCTTGTTGTTGTGCTACTTCTGCAGTTTGAGGATGTATGGTGACTGGCAGCTTCATTTGTTTTCTTAATGCTGCTATGTCTTCCTCCTTTTTTCTAATCAAGGCCTGTGTGCCTTTGGGATCTTTGGGATCATGTCCCAACTAGATGATGATCTCCTCCAAGGATTTTATCCTATTATCCTTGGCCAACGATGATGCTTTTTCGAGCTCTAACTGGGCAGAAGTATTGTATAGAGAGTTCTGCAATCTGTGGGCCAATAGAGCCTTGTCTGCCAGTGTAGAATAAACCATTTCTCCTGTCTGCTTTTGTAATTCAATCTGGTCTAAAGGATGTATATCTTTTGCTAGTACCTCCAGATTGGTTCTAATGTAATCTGTAGCTGACTGTGGCTACTGTGTAGTAGGCCTGAAGTGACTGAGTGTCATCTTTCCTGCTTCTATATCATAGGCTGCCATTAGCCTTTGCTGATTTGTCGGAGCCATTCTCATTAACTGCTTGTAAAGCTGAAACCTTATAGGCTTATTTCTAGCTTTAATCTCTACGAATGCCTTCTTTATATCTGAGCCCCTTTGGGCCTGCTATTGGGAGGATGAAACCTCCCCACCTAGTTGTTTCTTGCTGCTGCTGAAAGGAGATGGATGATGTTTCCAAGATAGGAGGGATCTGCTGCTCAGAAGTCCACTCACCCCTGATGTTTCCTATTGTCTCTTCAGTTATTTCCTCCTCGGCATAGGGGTTTAGCCTCTGCCTTTTTCCTCCTTGTTGGTCCGTGGATGTTCCTGTGGGTGTCCCATCTGTTCTATCCCTCTTTTTACCTCTTTTCTCATTGTGAGGAGTTTGTAGCATGGGGATTTCAAGTGCTTTTGTTAGTGTTAAAGGGCTTTGTTCTTGTCCCTTTTCCGGATTTGAGGATGGTTGCTCCTCCATTGTGCTTTTCTGTTCAGAATGCTCAATTTCTTTTCCCTTTTCTACTAATGATATGGCCTCCTTAGCTGGCTGCCTTGAAGTAGCAGTTGATGTGCTTGCTCCCACTCGTTTAGGCTGTGTGAAGGTGACCTGTGCAACATAATCTAGGTCAATACTTTTCTCAATTTCTTTCATGTCTCTCTCTAATTTTTCTTCTTCAGTGAGCTCTTCATCATCTAAGGTGCCCTCTACCCATTCTGGTTGATTGGCATATTGTTCAATGTGGGGGAGTAGCTGGTGCACATATCCTGAAAGCCTATGTTTGATTCTTCTAAGGCTTATGAAGTGTTCCGGGTCATATGGTGCCTAGTAGAAAGCTCTATTTTTTCAGCATGAGTTCTTGTCTAGCATGTTGTTCTGCATACTTTCCTGCTTCTTGCCCTTTTGTTTGAAAAACAAGGGAACCCACTGGTGTTCTGATTTTAAGCTGTCGCCTTCTTGTTTTTCCCATGGAAATGGTCAACGTCTGCACTAATCTGAAATTGTCTGAAAATTATTCCGGCAAAGTCTTCATCAGGAACATAATTCTTGGCAAGCTTATAGGAGCAACTCACAACCCATAAATTCTTATTTGGCTGTGATGGTTTTGGTAAAAGTCTAATCAACCAATGTTGTAGCCCTAGAAAGATCAAGATTCCTTTGCATCTTCAACAGTAAGCCTGGTAGGAGGAGTCACCATCAAAGGCAAGTCAGGGTAAATGAATAGGTCAATTAAACTCCATAGTGTATGGAGACTGGTGGACATCATGGAAAAACTGAGGTCCAATAAACAACAAGATCTCCTCTCGTCGCCTTTGGGTCCTAATCCCTGAGAGGAACCTTGAAACTATCTGGGTGATAGTAGAGTAGCAAGTGGTATATATAAGAAGTGTATTTAAACAATATTTCTCTCTCCATCATCATGAATTGTTCATGTATCTTGTTTGCTATGAATGTGGCATAGTCATACATGACAGCAGGGGGCTGTCTTGGGGTGAATATGGTTAGGAGAAAGAATATAGTCTCATCCACAAATTCTCCTATTTTGCATCCCAAGATGTATGAAATCATGTCCACCATGAGCTTGCCTGTTTCATTGAATGAAACCTGATGATAGGGAGGAGGATGGTCATATTGGCACTCTGGCTTCATAAACAGCTGACTAACTCTTGATATTTCTGCTTTGGAGAGCCTTGGACCCTGATCCAGCAAGAGTTTCATTGTGAGGGGAACCACAGTCTGAGGAGGCTCAAAGTTTAGCATTTCATTTATAGCTTGAGGAGTGATATAGAAGAGCACAGACCCATTTGGAGTGAGAATTTCCCTCAGAGTGGGTTCATAGTGTGCATGGCATAGGTGGATGAAATCAGGTAGCACATTGACTTCTGGGAGGTAATAGAGGGGCATGCTAGATTTCCAAATCCCTAGAACATTAGTGTTATTCCTATGATTGTGTTTGAATTGGCCCACAGCTTCAAGGTGAGAAGTAAGGCCCATCATATCTCTAATCTGAAAGTCGTTGTCTGTTAATGGTAGCCACTCTAAGTCCATATGCGGAGCATTTAAAGGAGCAATGTTCAAGGCTGCTGGAGTCTCCATATATTATAGTGCTGGTATGGATGGCAATGTAGGTGTCAAACAACAATAGGAAGAGGAATTTAAGCTCAGAGGATATTGACAGTAGTCTGAAAACTGACTTCCTTTCCCAAACCAATTTTTGTGTATTCAGTTTATGATGAATAACAAATTTACAGCCCTTTGACTGGGTTTTTCACACAAAAATTGTTGAATTGCAGGCTCTGTGTACTGAGCGCCGAGAGAAGTGGAGTTGAATTTTTCCCAGAGGGGCACAAGTCTGCAAAGGGAAAGGGAAACTAAGGGTTCCCCTTTAAGACAATAAGTAGCAATTAATCGGAACAGGGCACTCGACTAATTTAACTCAAAGTTTGAGCGATTTGTGGAGTTTGTGAGCGAATATAGACGAACATGGTGTAGGAATAGCTTGTTTGCAAAGGAGATTAGTTGAAATTTGCAAGTTTTCTCTGAATCACCAGCTCAATAAGAAATTCCGAACAGGGAAGTATTGGTAGGAGTGCCAATGGAGATAAAATGCAAGTACCTTCGACAATTTTGAACAGAGAAGAGAAAAAACAGGGCTTTCGGGTGCAATGCGGATAAATACCTCTTTACAGGGCACTGAGGGCACTTAACAGGTACAGGTTGAGCAGCGGAGATGAACTACGGTGTCAAATTTGCAGGTTGACAGGCTATAGAAACTCCGGGAGTGAAAATGGCAGAAAAACACATGCACGTCGTTTACACAACGAAAACAGAAATAAAC
>APFE030107533.1:31055-47820 GCA_000404065.3 Pinus taeda | reverse complement strand
CTTCCGATATACCCAGAGGGTACGTGGAAGACAGTCCGTGCACGGTTCTGTCTAATGCGCTACTACTCGAAGGGGTACCCACAGGGGTTACAAGGGAGTCCAACAGACGTGACCACCTCTTGTATTTCCTACGTGCATGCCTCCCGAAATCCGCAGATTTATACGCTCAACGATAGATCCCGTGGTTTAAAGACACTGGAACACGTCTCGAGCCAAAAAACAATTTGCTACTAAATGGAGATCTCACCGGCCCTGGAAAGAGCTCTGATACCACTTGTTATGCGTCTTAACCTGCAAAAGATACCCAAATACAGAATATGCGAAGAAAAGAGACCGAGAACATAGAATGGAAATGACTTTATTATTCAGAGAGAAATGTTCACTTACCTCTTCGAGGGGGCAACCTCCAATAGAGCAAAGCTCGATTACAAAATAAGACATGATGCTCCTCACAGGGAGTTACTATCCTTTATATATGACTCCTACGAGTAATACCACGGGTCAATACCGCTTATTACTAACACCATCTATCTAATACTACGGCCCATTTGCAACTAACTGTGGTTCCTTTATTAATTGCGGATTAACCAGTTACAATTATTAATATGGGCTTTATTGACTCTTAACTATGACGTGGTCCCATTACATAGATAAGGGGGTTAGGGTGGGACCCTAATAGTTGTTGAGACAATACTGTAGAGGTTTAATATGTAGGATAGTAAACCGGTGAAGGTTCATATTCATGTAGGTGTAAAGTTATATGCTAAATAGTGTCCCAATACACAAGAAGAGGAAGAGGACATGTCCCATGTTCCATATGAAAGTGCAATCAGTAGCTTGATGTATGTGATGGTTTGTACTAGACCATACATTGCACATGCAGTGGGATTATTGAGTAGGTTTATGTCAAAAATAGGGAAGGAGCATTAGACATCAGTGAAGTGGGCTTTCAGGTGTTTGCGTGGCACTAATGATTATGCTTTGTGCTAGCAAGGAAGACCAATATTAGACGAAGTTTTGGATATCCATGGCTTTGTTGATGTAGACTGGGCTGGAGATCTGGATCAGAGAAGATCCCTGGGTATGTGTTTAACCTATTTGTAGGTGCACTCAGTTGGATGAGTAAGAAAAAATCTGTAGTGGCACTATCAGCTATACAGGAAAAATACATGGTAGCCACTCATGCAAGCAAGGAAGTAGTTTGGTTGCAGAGATTATGTTTAAGTATGGGATTAGTGTAGGGAGCTATGAGGATAGTTTATGATAGCCAAAGTATAATTTTCTTGGAAAAGAACCATGTTTATCATTCAAAGACAAAGAACACTGATGTTCAGTATCACTTTGTGAGCAATATGATAGAAGACAAAAAGATGTTGCTAGTAAAGGTGGACACTTTAAAGAATATTGCAAATGCATTGACAAAATCGGTGAGCTTTGAGAAGTTCTCTTGGTGTAGAGAAACAATGGGCATTGTAGGGTTGGATAAATTAATAATCTTTCCTATGGCACCCTATGGAAAGAAAACAACAAGTGGGAGAATGTTAGGTTGTGTTATATTCTTTCCACAACTAGCCCCAATAGTCTACCTTAACTAATGTGTCTCCTGGAGTCTATAAAGATTCCATGTTTCTTAAGGCTTCTTATAACCAACCTCCTACTCCTTTTGAGCCTAGTGCATCTAGTGTTTTCATACTTCAAGCATCACGGTCCTCTTCAAAGTTGTCTAGTATTCCTTCACAATAGCCAACTCCTTCATAACCTCCTTTTCCTAACTCAACCTAGATTGTAGGTAAAATTTGTCTCGACTCATTTCCTTATATAGGTATCTCTCCATCTCCTTTTCAACATGGAACTATTTCCCTAGGTCATTACCAATCCATTCAGATACCTCTTATTCCCACCTCAGTAATTTATTCTACCCATGTCATTGCTACATTAAGTTTACTGAAAATTACCTTGGGGATCCTAGTATGGTACATTAGTCCTCCTCAAAACACTCCTCCTAATCGACTCAAACCTTGCATAGCTTTGACCCTAGCTCAAGTTGTTGTTCTTACGCCTTCCTTTACTTAAGTTCCACAACAACCTCAATAGGAACCTAATTCTTTTGCAAAAGCATTTGGTGAGGGGGAAAAGCCTAGAAAAAGGGAACCAAAGACAAGACTTCCCAAACAACTCCATCTCCTCCTAAGCCTCCAATGCGCACTCCTGCATGCACTTTTTGTGATGTTGTTGGGAATGTAACCAATAATTCTCCTAATCTCCCTCATATAAAAAATGTGGTGTCTGCTACATTTCTGATCTTTATTATTCCTAAGGTCCACGTAACCTTACCTAAGTCAGCTAAGAAGAACAAATCCTTGTGAATGAATGACTTTATGCTTCTTTGATAATTATGGTCATTATTCTCACCATTGTACCCATCTCGAAGATTTTGATGATACACTTCAAGTTCTTCGTGAGTTAGATTCCACACATAGTGACTTTGCTACTCCTCTACTTATGCGATTTTGTCCCACTATTATGCCATAAATGGAGGTCTCTCAACCACCCATTGCGATCGCTTCTCCTAACTTCGAGATGAAAAATAGTTCAACCCTTATTCTCTACCTGTCATCATCTATAGGATCGATCTATTGGGACTCCCTTGAAATTTCATATTGTGATTCTATTGAGCCTTCCTCGATGAACACTTCGGTCTCAACATTAGTATATGTCACATCTACTAGTCATCCCTCTCCCCTTATTGACGATGCACATGTTAACCTCATCTCTCATGAAAATGACTTAGCTAGCTCTCCTTCAACATGTGGTCTCTCCTCCTCCTGTCCTCCCATATTCCATTCTGATGAAGACATCATGGAAGCTATGACCACCCCTGATTACCCTTGGGATGATATGGACCATCGTGCATACTTCCTTCTGCATCAAACCCATGACCAATATGTTGTGGAGTTCAAAAACTTCATCCATGGTGAGTTCGGCTAGTTCAAAAACCCCATTCCTGCACCAAATTATTTCGAATAAGGAAATATGGCTAATAACTCTCCTAGAATAAAAATTAAAATTTCAAATAAACTAGGGATTCAAGGAAACATCACCTTGGGGCCGCAATGCACCTTCGAAGAAATTGATTCTCACACTAAGTTATTCAAATAATTATGTGATGTTTTTTCCTAGTGTTATTCTAAGATGCCCATACTTGATCCCTCCAGTGTTGAACATCACATAAACACTTGGCCTGATGCCATTCTTGTCTTCCAAAATCAAAGCACTAGCCTATCCATCCTTCCAAACATGATTCTATCAAATCAAAAATCGATAAGCTCAAGTAGACTAGTTTCATTTACCGTGTTAAATACACCACATGGGTGTCCAATTCTATTCCAGTCCTAAAGAAACAAGGTACCATTCGTATCTGCAAGGAATTTCACAATCTAAACAAAGCCTTTCCCAAAGACAACTTTCCCACACCTTTCATAGACCAAATCACTAAACAGTGTGTGGGGCATGAGATTCTTTCCTTTATGGATGGATTCTCTGGACATAATGAGATACATATCTATCATGTTGATTAAATTAAAACTGTATTCACTAGTCTGTGGGGAGTTTTTTATTATAGGGTCATGCCTTTCGAATTAAAGAATGTTTGGGCCACTTTTCAGCATGCCATGTCATACTATTTTCATGACTTGCCTCACATTATTCTTGCATGTCTAGTCAATCTTGGTGCTTATTCCAAGCTTTCGTCATAACACCTTCATGATTTGTGTACCATATTCCTTCGATGCAACAAGTATAATATTCACGTCAATCCCCTTAAGTCCCTCTTTTCTATTGATGTCATCTAACTACTAGGCTTCATTGTGTCAAAATATGGAATCACTTTGGACCCTCTCAAAGTTCAATCGATTCTTTAACTTCCTCCTCCTCAAACCCTTCGCCAATTACAAAGCCTCCAAGGAAATCCCAACTTCCTTCGTCAGTTTTTTCTTAACTATGCCACCACCGGGGATGGGTTTCTCAGTTTCTTTCGATCTATCATTCCATTTTTTTGAGAAGACCAAGCTCAACAGTGTTTTGATACCCTCAAATGTGCTCTCACTTCCACTCCCTCGATTAGCCCACCTAACTTTTAAACGGCTCTCATCTTGTAAATATCAACTTCCATCTACTTAGTCACTATGTTCCTAATCCAAGAAGATGGTGTTGGGAATGAGCATGCCATCTATTATGTTAGTAAGAACCTTAACGATCCCCCTATTTCCTATTCCTACGAAGAGAAGTTGGCACTCGGCATTGTGTTCTTTGTTAAAAGAATTTGTCATTATATCATTATGCGTACCACCAAAGTTTTTACTAATTCCAACCCCATGGATTTTGTTTCGATTCGACGGATCATTAATGGATAGTACTCCCTTGGATGTTTATCCTCTAAGAGTTAAATTTATAATTCATCATACTAGAGAGTAAGAAAGGTTTATCCATTTCTTAACTTATTTATGAATTTCCCAGTGATGCAGCAGATCTACCAGTTAATGTTGATCTTCTAGACAACCACTTGTTTGCTACAACCTCAAATGATCCTTGGTATGTGGACATCCTTACCTATTTTTGAACTCAAAAATTCACCCACTATCTCACTCGTGATGATCAAAAACATATTTGACATCAAGCCCCCTGTTAGCTTGTACTCGGTGATGATATTAATCATCGCAGTGTTGATACTTTCCTCCATCAGTATCTAACCCATGCTAAAGCTGAGAAAGTACTCAATGCTTTTCGTGGGGGCACTTCTGGTCGTAATCTCTCTAGAATTCCCACTACCTAGAAAAGTGTGGGCGCTGGATATCTGTGGCCTTGTCTCTTTAGTGATTGCATTGAGGCAATCAACCACTATCCCAGTTGATAATTAGACGGCCCTAAGCAGCAAGATCCACCCGCTCCCCTCCATCTAGTCATTGCAGTCTGTCCTTTCTGTAAATGGGATATTGAATTTATGGAGTGTCGACCCACATGTTCTAATAACCATAAGTATATTATCACGACTGTCGACTATTTCACCAGATGGGCTAAAACCATGCCCATGTTAAATAACACTTCAACCACTACATCCCTATTGTTTTGTAACCATGTTATCACTTGACTTGGTGTTATGAAAAAATTGGTTTCCGACCATGGCCGACACTTGAAGATGAGATCTGGGATGAGCTGCTTTGAACACCAATATTCATTGTAATATTTCCCCCAAGGAAATGGCCAAGTTGAAGTTGTCAATAAAATCCTTAAATTTATGCTTTAGCAGATAATGAATAAACATAAGATGCACTGGCACCTTATGCTCCTCCTTGCATTTTGGGGCTATAGGACCTCCATCGAAACCACCACTCAGCTTAAGCATTTCCTCCTTCTCTTTTGATAGGAGGCAGTATTAGGAATCAAGTGTGAAATCCCCTCCATCTAGCTCGCTGTCAAACTCCTCCCCATCAACCAACCTCTATAATAATGACTCATCATGCTTGAGCATGCCAATGAAGACTGTCATGTTGCATTGCAAACCATTGAAGCGACTAAAAATAACACCAAAGCTAAGTATGACTAGAAATTCCATCATCGTACCTTTCACAAACACGACCTTGTTCTCCTATATGACCAAGCTCGTGATGTCCTAGGGTATGGGAAGTTTGAACCATTTTAGTTAGGAGCTTACATCATTCATACGTGTTTGGTAAGGGGGGCATACCTTTTAGAGCATCTAGAATTTGAAATCCTTCCTAACCCTCATAATGTCGTCCACTTGAAGAAATTTTACCCATAACATTTCCAATTGAAATAAGTGTACTTTAATATTTCCTGCATTTAGGTATCTTTCATGTCATTCATTTTCTTCTTGCATCTTTCAGATGGATCCATCATCCTCACCTCATATCATTTATTTTGATGGTGAGATCCGCTTCTCTAGGAATCTAGCCTCAACAACCTAGGCTATTTTCAACCCTTTGTATTCAGTAGTCCACTCCAATGGCGTCTGCATTGGATCTGCCACCAATAACCATGTCGGATATATGAAATAATAGGTTTGTTAGCCAATTCCGTTGATCATCACATCCTTCACCTTTGTGTTTTTCTGGATTCATTTCTATATGTCATGCTATTGAATGATGTTTATCACGTGTGTAATCGTATCCTATTTAGAAAATATCTATGACTTAAAATGTTCACACATGAATTTCAATCCATTTCATTCATTCATGTTCCTAGAGTAGAAAATAACTATGTAGATAGCATTGCAAATAAAATTCTAGATTGGCATTTATCACATGCATATACAAGAAGACATCTATAAACATAAAGAAATGGGGAACTACAATCATAACAAAATACACATAACCATATTGCGCATATTGTGTGTCATAATATCCAACATATAGTGTTTTGAGTCCACTACTCTAAATACATCCGACATTCCCACAACATGTTACAAAAAAAAATAGGGGCCCACATGTCCTTATCCCTAATCACTATCTTGTGGAGGATCCGAGGCCAATGGCTCCATTCCTCCTACTCGTAAGTCTCGAACTGTCTAACTGGCCATAGTTATGTGCCTCATGATAACTCTCCATTATTAAGAAAGCCCTAGACACTCAATCCTATACTAATCTTCTATCTCATGTCATTCATACTCTATCACCCAGGTTAGTAGTGCATAGAAGCTACAATGGAGGTCCTCTAATAATGACTCACTATCCTCCCTCTATCGTGATGTTGACCCTCTTTGATATGCATACCTAGGTGCTACAGTGCAGCTTGCATATCCTTCCGGCATCACTGGTGCTATAGAAAGATACCACAAGTTTGAACATCAGTACCACATACATATATTTTATGAAATTTACATGAAACCAACATATAGCAGCTATTACTCACCATCTAAACCCCATGCTCGTCCTGGCAGTAGTGGTAGACCAGAATCCCATTGAAATTTCATTCCACTATATTGGTAGTCATCTATGTACAGTGGAATCTTATCATAATGAGCAATGAATTTAGGTAGGAACACTCACTTGCCTCCCCCTCCCCCACCTCATCATAGTAGCTACCCCCAACGATGCATCTTGGACTCATGTGGGCCTTCATCATGGATCTGTACATGTGGACAAATTGTTAGGATCTTCTTAAAGAAGAATGGGCACACAACTATCCTAAATGAAGCGTTATCATTGGTATCTTTCCTGCATAATCCCAAATGTCATTTCAATGATGAAAAAAACATCTGGGATGACCCATTGTAGGTGCTTACTAGTACACTCTCTATAAACATCATCTTCCCTAGAGTGATGTGATGAAAGGCATGACTACCCAAGATCTGCACCACTGGTGCGTGTCTAGCCGATGTCGCGAATCTCTCCAAGTCATGAATCTAGATTGTCATACCCTTTACATGAGCACTAGGTACACAATGAATCTCCACAAACTCCCCTATATGCCTTGCACGAGGAAGTACTTCATGCATCTCACCCACCACCCCTAAGGGTAACAACCTTGTGAAATGGTATATGTCCTGGATAGTGATCTCTATCCTGTGCCTGTTTATCACAAAGAAATCCTACTATGGATCCCAATAACTCACAATGGTGGAAAATAGTGGCTCACCTGCCCTCATTAATGGGTTCTCCAAGAACTTCAGAAACCATATCGTGCTATAGTCCCTCTAACTACTTGGTTCCCCTGAAACTCAGCACAAAGAGTATCAAAGTCTCATTCTCACAATACCAGATTTGTCTCTGTGATACCTAAAAACTACCATTATGTTTTGTCAATTCAAATTCAAAAGCATACACTCCTAGTTCTTAGCTTCAACTCAACAGAGACTCCCAAACTTGGTTTTTCCTTTAGCCCAAAACCTAGTTTTTACCCTGAAGACTGCATTGGACAAACTTATCGATGTAGACTCTACAGTCCAGAATGTAGATCATGGTCCAAAAAGTGCATTGAGATTGTAAGGAATAGAAAAGGTTTCCCCTAGTGAGTTTATGCCCTAGTCTGAAAGTTAAGTCTAGCACAATTGATGAGTACGGTTAGGCCACCTACCTCTAACTACTAGATCTAAATTCCGATGGTTGGTTTTTCCTCTATGACCTCCTCAATATTTAGGGACTTCTTCTCCTCTCCGAATTCTCAAACAAATCACTATGCAAATGAATTGGATTTGTGGGGAAGAAGCCCTTTTATAGGAAAAGCCCTAGTTTTTCAATTTCTGATTGGGATGAAACCGTAGCTCTGTTTGAAGAACTATCAACACCATTGAAAATCTCTCACCAAGTTCTATGATGTATCTCTTTTTATTTTTGGTAATTTGACACTTCACCACGAATCCATTTTTTCCACTAGTTCTCACTTTTCAACCTCTTAAAATCAAATTTCTTCATATGAGCCACTTCTACTCTAGTACCACTTTACCTTTGCAATAGTCAAATAATGTGTTGATTTTCTTCATGAGTAACCATTTTTATTCATGTTTTTTATGCTCCCCTTTGGGCCTAACGCCACATGGAAACATCATCAAGTCACCCTTATTCATAACATAAGAGATGAGTCACCCTTACATCTATGGAGTCTATTCCAAGTCCCAATGATTTAAGTTACAATGTCCCATACAATTTGTGTCACATTCATCCCAACAAGCTTCCATTTGGCCTGCAACTATACTAGTCCATCTTTGAAAAGCCCCTGTATGAGTAATTGACCATCCCCTCTAGAATCAAATCAATTGCTTCCAAGTCAACCACACATATCATGCTCTAACAAGGGAAGTCATTAGTTCACCTCTCATATTGTATCCTTTCATTATCACCCCCGGTGTTAGTCCATCAGTCACATTGTTATGACCCTCGTGCTTTTGTTGAAGAATCCTTGTTGCCTCACATCTAACAGGCCCTCTTATGTCAACTTTAGCACATTTATTCTAGGAGAGTGGTCTAGAAGGTGTTATACATGTGTTCTAACTTTCATCATTGTTCGGTCCCTTGGATCAAGCAAAGGAAATCATCATTTCCCCTTAAATTTGTTGTTTCTCGCATGCTTGACTCTAACTCATTATTACATGATCGAGAATTGGACACTTTCTCATCTGGTGATCTAGCAGATTGTAGCAATATTTCCTGAGTGTGCGTGAGATGCTCCATACCACATTACGCAATGGCCCTTTAGGTAGCCTCACACAATCCTAGATGTTAGTCGATCACGATCAAGCCTCATATGCGTTCCACATATTTGATGTGTTCATTTCCCGCTGCTTCAAATTCCCACAACATGCATGTCTCATTCATATGATCCATTCATATCTTCAAAGCCCTTTCCTATTCAGAAGGGCTTCTTTGGTTGTGATTCCCCCTCACCATGTCATCTTGAGGGAAATTATGTCTCATGTACTCAGATATTACTATATTCAGTCCTGGCCTATGTCTTTCCAGGAACATTATGTATATGGGACTCATTGTATTATTGTATCACTTTATGGCCCATTGATTTCAGCATATCATGTATCATGTACTTTGTATATTAGTCCCTAAATATTGGGCTCACCATTATCATTTAGTCTAAGTTATCTTGGAGATTATGGGTATGCCTCCCACACCTCATTTGAGATCATGTACTCCAAAATAAAAGGAGACTTATATCACTTTAGTATGTCTTTCCCCCTCCAATCCTTTGTCCTTCCTTGCATTTCTTCAACTCTCTCTCTCTCTCTCTCTCTCTCTCTCTTTGATTCCCCTTTGGTGTCTCACAGAGGTATACCTTACAATGTATTTCATGCATACGATGTTTTCTTGTCACTTGTACATTGGGGAAAAATTTGTTATCACCTAACAAATGATCACCTAGGAATTTCTAATTAGGTGGATCGAAATACACCATGTAGGATTGATTTTACCATAGTAAAATCATATTCACCATAGGAAATTGTTTAGTAAACCACTTTTATTAAATTATTTCTAATTAAAATTAGAAAAGATCATGAGAATAATTTAATAAATCATTATTTATTTGATTTTCTCTAGTAATAATGATCAAGGATTAATTATTAAATCATTATTTGGTCAGTATTCCTTGTCACATTTGACTAAATGGCGTTGAAATAATTAAATAAGTCACTATTTATTTATTATTCCTTAATTTTATTTTTGGAATAATTGTTAAATCACTATTTAATAATTATTTCAAACCCCCATCTTTCTTAATCCTCGCAAAGTGATTAATAAATCATTTTATTTATTAATTATTTTTAAATAAATATATTAGACCATTTTGAATATCTTTTCCCTCTCCGAAAAATATAACAAAGTATTCATAATAGTTAGATCTTGAATTGGTCAATATCATTTTATTATTTTCCATTTTTGAGATCAACCCAATACTTTCTTATAAATAAGAGGGCTTCCCATTCATTCTTCACCATGTTCACTATCATCGTTACCATTATCATCTCATGCCATTTGAGCTCCCACTTGAGCTCCATTTTGCTTTGGTTTTTCTGCATATTGAGAGAGAGAAATAGATCATTGAATCACAAGGACATCAAAGGACCCATCCCACGAAGGGGGATTTATGGACCCATGTTGTAAATATTCTTCAGCATTTGTTATTAATAAAACATTAAAGTATTATTTTATTGGTTTATTGTATCAGTTATTTGTTGTTGTTCTATGTTTTAGATTCCACATGATTTTTTGCCTGCATGATTTTCTTCTTTTGTCATTGCAGATATGAAGCGTAATCAACTACATCTTGTTTTTAGGGTCACTTTTCAGCAATGACATAAGTGAAGTAATTTTGGTACAATTGCTAAGAATTTCCGTACTAACAAAGAATGATTTGAACACCATGGTATGAATAGGACTCTCCAAGGTCCCGAAGAAGACAGTTGGGAATATGAAATAGGAAGACACTCTTGAACTTATGGACATGCTTAGAAGTCTAAGAGTTGAGATATGAAGATACAAACTAGACAATAAGAAGGTAGTGAGAGAAAAAGGAAAAGTAAATTCTCTATTGTTTCAAAGTCTAGCAAAATTACAAACACAAGGACAACAATATGTTGGTTCCATCCAACATGATAAGAGAAAGCCTAAGGATATCCCATCAGAGATACGAAAGCATAAACTGGATGATAAGAAAGTATAGGGAAACCAATCAAGAAAGAAGAGAAGACATGCAAAAGGAGGAACATAATTTCTTAGCTCTATGGAAAGAGGGTTAACAAGTCCTAGCCAATAATTGGATAGTGAAACCACATGATATTGTCATCAAAGGAAGAATATAAATAATTCCATGGAAGAATAATTCAGGAAAGAAAAACCCCCAATCTTTGATGATGAAGTATCGAAAGAAAAAGATGCAAAATCTTGGATTTTGGGAATTAAGATGTACTTGAAGTTGCATGAATATACTACTAACGTGAAGGGAAAAGTGTTGGTTTTAGTTTAAAGGGAAAGGATGATATATGGTGGAAATATTTCAAGAATATAAAGGGTATCAGGGAAGGAGAGATGACATTGAAAAAGTTTGGAAAGTACTTTGCAGTGATGTACCTATTTGAAAAATATTATGGAAGCAAAGCCAAGGAGTTCTATTAACACAAATTGAAGTATATGACACCTAAAAAATGCACTAGAAAATTATCGAAGGTAGTAAGGTATATACCTTACATTAAGGATGAGAAGACCAAGAACCAGAGGTATGTTAGCGAGTTACCACAACCATACCAACAAATAATAGAATTTGATGAACATAAGAATTTGGAGGAGGTTATCAAAAATACCAAATACTGTTATAAGAAATCTAAACATAATACTAGAGTCTAGGATGAATGGAAGAATAAATGAAAAGGAGGAGGGAAGAGAGACTAAAGATATAAGAAAGGAGGAAAGGGTGTAAGTTTTAAAAAATTCTCCAAGGGTGAACAACAAAAAACTCCATAATTATAGAAATGAACCTTGACAATCACTGAATGAAAATATGAAAAAATTCTATCAGTGTTGGGAGTGTTGAGAAAACCATTTGAGGAGATATTACCCCAAGCTACAGAAATATTGTGCAAAGTTGCACAGCATACAACAAGCATCAACCATGAATGATGTGGCCTTGAGCATCCTTAAAATATATGTTGCATTGGACAATAGGTAGGTAAACCAAAAAGAAACAATCATTCAAATTGAAGGTATGGTAAAAATATCTTTGGTTTCAATTTTAATTGTCCCAGTATCAAACTTTAGCTATGTCAGCCTTAATATTGTGGAAAACTACAAATTTCCAAAAAAAGTCCATGAAGAACCATGGCATGTTGAGTGGCCACTGGGACAATGAGAAGGATATTATAGATGACTAAGTATTGCCTTGTACAAAATGGGGACATCACTACAAGAATTAAATTGAATTTGTTACCATTAGGCTCTTATGACATTCTGATTAGCATGGATTGGTTGGCAGTCCATAGAAATAATCTTTATTTCTACAGTAAGATGTTGGAATGCCTCAATGATGATGGTGATTGAATAATGTTTTAGGGAATAAAAAGGTTGATAACACTTAGAGTGATATTAATGGTGGAAGCAATCATTATAGTAGGAGGGTTTATGCCCTTTATGCCATTAAAATATCAAAGGAGAAAGAGGCCAGTGCAAATGCCTTTGGAAATTATTTGGTATTGAACCAAAATATCATTGTATTTCCAGAAGAATTTTCATGACTACCACCCAATAGAGAGATTGAATTAACAATTCAGTTGATTCTAGGAACAACACTAGTAAAAAATCCCCCCTATCATATCAACATGCTTGAGCACATGGAATTAAAGTTGTAGTTGGAAGAATTAATGGAAAAGGGGTATATATAGACCATAGTTTCATTTTGGGGAGCCCTTACACTTTTTGTTAGAAAGAAGGATGGAATGTTGCATATGTGCCTTGACTATAGGTAGTTAAAGAAATCCAATTTGAATAATAAATACCCACTACCTAGGACTGATGATATATTTGATCAATTAAGAGGAGATTTAGTGTTTTCCAAGATCAATCTGGGTTACAATCAGGGCAGAATCAAGGAAGAGGACAGTCACAAGGCTGTGTTCAAAATGAGCTATGGCCACTATGAATTCACTATAGTTCCATTCGAGCTTACAAATTCCCCAATAAACTTTATGTGTCTAATGAACAACGTGCTTAGGCCATACCTCGAAAAAATTGTATTTATATTTGTGATTGGCATTCTCATTTAATAAAATAATGGAAAGGAACATGAGGACTACCTAAGAGTTGTTCTAAAACTACTCATAGATCTTAAATTACATGGAAAGCTCAACAAGTGCATGTTATTTCAAGCTTGGGTTCATGAACTCGGTCATGTAATCTCAAAAGAGGGAGTGAATGTGGATCTAGGAAAAGTTAAAGTGATAAAGGATTGGCGAACGCCCCAGCATGTGATAGAAATTAGATCATTTATGGGGTTGGATGGTTACTATCAAAGATTCATTTGAAATTTCTCAAATATTGGGCATCTGATCATTGCCTTGTAGATAAGAGGATTGAAATTGCAGTGGGCTCCTAAATGTGCAACTAGTTTTGAACAACTAAAAAATTTACTCACTTGTGCACATGTATTAAGAATAGCTAACCCAAAGGAGGATTTTTTTATTTTCATTGATTCCTGTAAGGAAGGACTTGGTTGAGTGTCATTGTAGGAAGGCCATGTAATCTTCTATGAATCTAGGAAGCTGAATGAACATGAAAGGAATAATGGCACTCATGAATTGGAGCTAGAAACCATTGTGTACACATTAAATATGTGGAAGAATTACCTATTGGGAAGGAGTATTGTGTTAATGATTGATCATGGTGCCTTGAAGTACTTGTTTGACTAGGCCAAACTGAATTCGGAACAAGATAGGAGGCTCGCTTTGATCAATGAATTTCATATCGAAATTAAGCACATCAAAGGAAAAGAGAATAGGGCGGTGGATGGACTCAATATAAGTTTGCAAGAGGTTCACCTAGTAGCCATAAGAACTTTATCCTTTGACATTCAGGAGAGCATTAAAGAAGGGAATATAAACTATGAACATTACCAACATGAGAAGAAGTTGTGGAAGGAATAGTTAGATGGGCCACTAAGAAGAATCTACCAACTCAATGATGATGGAACACTAATATTCAAGAATACGAAATATGTACCCAATGCAATGATTTTAGGAAATCTGTCATGGATGATTTCCATGAAATACCTTACTCAAGTCACCCTGGATATCAAAAGATGATGATAGACATAAAGAGGGCATATTTTTTTCCTAGAATAAGGAAAGATACTATTGAATACTTCGTATAATATTTGGAATGTCAAAATGTAAAAGTAGACTTTAGTCACCCAACGAGACCAGTACAACTAATCACAATTCCAGAATGGAAATGGGAGGTCATATCCATGGAGTTCATCGTAGGTCTTCCCAAAACAACTAGAAAACATGATATCATCATGGTGGTGGTGGATAAGTTGAGTAAGATGGATCACATTATAGCTATTAAAAATACTCACAAATCAATTGATATAACCCATATTTTCATGAAATTGATATTTAGATTGCATGGGATACCTCAAAAGATAATATCAGACAATGTTGCTAACTTCACCTCAAACTTCCTTGTTTTCTAGTTTTTGAACACATTTGACCTTTAACATTGCATACCACCCTCAGAATGATGTTCAAAGAGAGAAAGTGAATAGAATATTGGAAGACACATTGAGGATGTATCTGATGCATCAATCGAGAAAGTGCGAAGACTACCTACCATTTGTAAAATTTGCATACAACAATAGTTATAAAGAGTCATTGGGAATGCGTCCCTTTGAGGCACTTTATGGTAGGAAATGAAATACCCCTATCAATTGGGATGATCTGGTAAGAAAAGTAATTCTTGGGTCATATTTGATGAAAGAGTTTGAACATGAAAAAATAAAGACCAGGGAAAAGTTAAAGGAAGCCCAAGATAGGTAGAAATGTTATGTAGACCAGCACAAAACTCTCAAAGAGTTTCAAGTGGAGAACATGTTTATATCCATATTAAGCCAAAGAAAATCTAAAAAAAAATGGGTTCATGTCCCAAGTTGGCACCCAAATATAGCGAACCATTTCAAATCTTGGAAAGAGTGGGGCCAATGGCCTATTGATTGGCCTTGCCACCCATAGTGAAATATCACAATGTTTGTCATATTTCCTTGCATTTAATAAATTTGTTTATGATCTTAATCATGTTGTTCACTAGTCTATGGGATAGTTGGAACCAGAGTGAGAGTTCCACCCATAACCACTATGCATCCTAAATTAGAGACAAATCACACTCCATAATAGAACAATGGAACAAGTCAAGGTTCAATGGAATCATTTTGAACCTCATAAAGCTTGTTTGGAGATGGATGAGAAAAAATGCACGCAATAATCCTATTTTGGTTTGTGAACAAAGAAAATATAAGAGTTGTGTATAATTCTTTTTTATTTTTTTTTCAAGCTAATAAGAACACCGAGGATGATGTTCCCTTTAGGAGGATGTGGTTTGTGACACCGTGATACACTTCCCACTAAATTTTGTAATGTAATGATGTAATGGTTCAAGGTGTGGAACATAGATACATGATCTAAGAGGGAAGATGAATGATAAACCAAGTGGTGCTAGTTGACACTTTAAACTAATTTTAAGGTGAAAATAATGAGAAAAAGAAGAGGAAAAATCCAAGAGGAATATGAAGAGACCCTTGAAGAAATTATAGAAAGGAAAATTCATAATAATGTGGGGGTTAGACCTCTTCTTGTTGGAGCTCATGTGTTGAGGGAATGGGATTCCCTAAAAGAGAGAATTAAAGAGAAAGAGGATGAAAATTAAATAGGATGAGTTCTTTTCGAAGTTCTCCCTGAGAAACCTCTCAGGTGCTTGATAGGTCCAATAAACCACATACAAAAGGGTGCTTGTTTTGGGATGATAATCGATCATTAAGTGATTGACATAGTTGATAAACAATCCAGGGTGCTTGTGGGGTGTTAATAAACCACTCCTACAGTCCTTGACATAACTAGTAAACCACCCATTACTATAAATTCTATTGTGCTTGAATAGCTTACAAACAACCCACTATTATATATATTTCCTATGCTCTGTGTATTGAAGATGCTATTGTTACCCAGGGTGATGAAAAATAACTTCCTCTTAGATTGTGGATCTAGCTCGAGGGTGAATACTATAAGTAGTTTTGACTAAGGTAGGTCTATGGTTTGGTGGAAAATTGAAGTGCCCACCTTCAATTTGCTTTTTTCCTGTATTATAAGTAAGATACATAGAGATGAAAGATATGATAAGGATTGAGTCTTCTAGATTTTAGACATTTGTGGATTGTATCTTCTAAGTTAGTTATCGAAGAACCCATGGTGATAACCATATTCTGTCAATGTTTCAAATCCCAACAGGTATCCTTCATGAGGACTATTTTTGAATGTTGATAGTAGAAGAGCTAAACGAGAGTTTCAAATAGTTATGAGGTGAGTTGTTTTGATGAGATGAAGGTTGGTTCTTAATATTTATTATTATCCATTTTTTAGGTTTTTTTAATTTAGTTTTTATTGTAATTCTTATAATTTTTATTTTTGTGAAGATTTTTAATTTAGAGGTTAATTCATTAATTGGAGGATATTAAAATAATAATTATTACAAACTATTTATTATTA
>APFE030107533.1:0-30743 GCA_000404065.3 Pinus taeda | reverse complement strand
TATTAAGAGTAACAATAATAGTACTAAAGGTAATAAAACTAATTTTTACTAATTTTTAACCTAAGATGGATAGGCAAGGGAGATAGCCAGCTACTGAGTGTTATACCCAGGATGTATTGGTGGTCTTAATTTCTCTCATTAAGGGAAACCAACTATAATTGATCTCAATACCATTGTCCCTATTAAAATTATGTGGATGTTTCATAATCTGAAGAGCCTCTTGGTCAGCCCCAGAAATGGGTAATTATATGGGCTCATTTAGCCTCCTAACTCAGCTTAATCCACCATTCTTATTAGTTTATTGCATGTTTTTAATTACATTTATGCTAATAGAGTGAATTGGGTTAGTCATTATGCCAAAAAGTCTAATGTCTGCTTTATGCAGATTTTTGGTAAATTTTGAGACAAAATCAAAGGTTTAATGAGCATTTAACAACCAAATTCAAGGAAGAACAAGGGAGAGGATTTGTAGGAGGGTGTCCCCTTCATTTATGAACCCTTACTTCAAATTCTCCATCAAAAACATGGAGCACAAGTAGCCACATGAGTGCATCCAAGGGGCAACCGAGCCAATAAAAAAGGACTACTGTTTATCTCCAGTTTTGGGAAGCTCAGCCCCTTGATTTTAGGAGAGTTGTTGGAGGCTCGAGTTTTATAAATAGCAGGGCTTAGGTGCTCAGTTTTTTTAGTTGATTTTAGCAAGATATTAGTAGATTTTATCACTTTTGTGTAGCATTGCATTCAACTCATTTTCAAGTTACTTTCTGAGAACGATTTATGTTATGTAACTGTTATTTTTTATAATGAAGATGAAACGGTTTTTGAGCTAGCACTGATCTCTTTCAAAGGGTTGAAGCTCTTAGCTTAGGGCCCAACCCAAGATGCCCATCACCTCCTACTGTGTACTTATATGTTTTTGCTTCAATTCATGAGTTAATTGCATAGATTCATTTTACTTTATTAGATTGGGTTGCTTTTGATGGATAGTGTAGTTGTTTTTGTTTGAGTTGCTCAAGTAGGTTACTACAATGATAGAATAGGATCCGAAAAGGCCAAAAATAGGCCCTGATCTCCTTTCTCCCTTCATGGGACTATGATTTGAGGTAAAGGAACTCATGCTGCCACAAAAAGCACATTTTTTTCTCTTCCATACAACTGCCAGTGTGATAACTTGATTTGGAAAGATTGATATATTGGTTCAGATTCAGTTTCTTAGATCATTTCTTGTTATTTTACCATAGACCTCTCTACATTCTCTTCTATTCATAGGTTACTATTTAGTGTTTTCTATTTGTAGGTCAGAAATTAGGTCAAGCTAGAAAAAACTCTGTTTTCATGGTATAGTTAGTTCTTTCTTTGGTCAGTTTTGGTAAGTAAATGTGCAGATCTCTTGCAGGACATCTCAGCTCACCATGCATCCATGGAATAGCTAGAACCAACCCACTTCTTATAGATTTCCCAATCCATTCACAACATTTCACCAATCTACCCTATTTTTTGTGTTTTTTCCATAAAGTTGTTGTCTTGTCATTTGAACGAATCCAACTGTCATGTTCATTCTTGGTCTTCCTTGACAAGTTATAGACACCTCAAAATGTTCATCTAGACTTCAATTCTACTTTCCCATAATTTTCGTTCCTTCAAAACTC
The DNA here is from genome assembly GCA_000404065.3 of Pinus taeda. Lineage (NCBI taxonomy): Eukaryota > Viridiplantae > Streptophyta > Pinopsida > Pinales > Pinaceae > Pinus > Pinus taeda. Next base: position 29,094 of record APFE030107533.1, on the reverse strand, counting down.
CAAAAATAGCACTCGGCCTCCTCGTGTAGATCCTCTTATAGCTCCTCCTATAGATACCTTGCAGCCTCCTGTAGAATTTCCTATGAGTGATTTTCCGAACTCTGATCACTATGAAAGTCTTCAGAAATGTACTAGGGGCTTCTTAGGACCTCTCCACACCTTCCACCACCTCTGCAAAAACCAACTCTATCTCCCTTCACCACCAAACCACTGCACAATCACAACTAGATAAATCACAAGCACAATAATTTCACACAAATACACTCAAAAGCACAAAAAAGATGACTCCTTCTCATTTCTTTTTAGAAGTAGTGTGAATAAAAGCAATTTACCTTTTCAGTAGTCAATGATACTCATTTCATTAGTTTCCATCTCTTTTTGCAAAAGTAGGGTTAGTGGGTAAACTAGGGTTTGTTAGGGTTTGCTAGGGTTTACGTTTCATTTCAGTTTTCCTTCTCTTTTTGCAGATAGAATAACCTATTCAGAGTTAGCTTTATTTCATCATGGTTAAAAGCTACTTCTGAGAAATCATAGAAGTTGACTTAAGCTCCTAGTGACCTTGCACCAGCTGACCAAGTGACAGCCTGCAGTAAGATCTAGTACTTGTGCATATAGCACCGTCGCTTCCAAGTTTACAAAGTACCGGGTTGATAAAAATAAAGTAGGGAGCCCCATGAGTTGGAACATTATTGCTACAATATTGGTGCTCACCACCTTTTTGGCGTCGTTGCTGGGGGAGCATCAGAGTATTTTGTGATTACTCCTTTTCTTCTATTTTCTACTGCAACATTATGCTAAGTAGTTTATTCCATTTCAACAAGAGTAGAATAGGCATTTCCTACTTTCATTTCAATTCTGCAATTTCCATTTCAGCAAGAGTAGATTAGTCATTTCCTGCCTTCATTTCAATTATGCAATTTCCATTTTAGCAAGAGTATATTAGTCATTTCCTGCTTTCATTTCAATTCTGCAATTTCCATTCAAGCAAAGTAGATTAGTCATTTCCTTTCTTTGATTTCAATTCTGCAATTTCATTTCGGCAAGTTCATTTCAGTAGTTGTGAATTGTTATTCAATCCATTTCTGTTTTGGAGGTACAGGCAGAAAAATAAATAAATAAATAAATAAAAATAAAAATAAAATAAAATAAAAATATAAAAAAATAAAAAAATCACCGGGAAATAGATTTCCTTTCATGCCTCGTAGGAACAGAGACAATTCAGGAAAATTCCTACCCAGCACCCCCACCACATCACTAAGTCACCCTTCTCTCTTCTTTGGTGGAAGTGATCCAAAAGAACCTATAGGTAATAGCTAGACATATTTGAAGAACCTATAGGGGAAGAAGAAGAAAAAAACATTCCTCTGGAGCCAATGGCTGAAAACAGAAATATTGGGAGCAGTACCTTTTCTTCCAAATCATCCATTAAAGGTGAAATTGGAAACATGTAGGAAGACTTCAAGAGTGAGATGTGGAAGATTCTTGCCATGCATATCAAAAGAAAACAAGAGGAAGCAAGGAGGGCTTTGGCCATTTTTTGTCCTAGGTGCACCAGGAGGCATCCTAGGAATGAATGGCCATTGGAATTTACAGACGCTTGTTCAATCTGTAAAGAAAATAACTCTATAGACAAGTTCCCTTCCTTGCCCAGAGTTAAAGCTGTATAACAAGGGGACACAAAAGTCACTGAACAAACCTATTACATAGACCAAAAGAGGCTACATGGACCTAGACCATATCAGCAGGGGATGCAAGCGACATTGTAGGCATACTACAACCCCAATCAAGTCACTTCTATACCTTCTTGGGTCCCCCCTTCTCATCCTTCCTGATCCACACCTCCTCCTTGGTCCTTCACATCTCCATGTCATGCCCAACTAGCTATTCATCCATTTCACCCTTATGCTCAGCGACAGCCTCAACGGAATGCACCTCATTAGGGGTGGAGGCCCTAGTACAACTCTCGTCTCGTTCTTTTTCCTCCACCACCTACTCAACAACAACCATTGCCTCCTGCTCCACCAAGGCAACCCAAAAGGCTTGCTCAACCGAACTCGAACCTGAATAACAGACAGACCCAGCAAGTGTGTAGTGGGCAACCACCATTTCCAAACCCAAACATTGGAGTAGCTCAACCCAGTTACAAAGTTGAGGTACAACAATTCCAAAGAACTCCTCTTCAGCTCAATGATATTCACCATAGCTCAGGAAGACTATTGCAAAAAAGAGATTATATTGATATCGTTGAAGGACCACTTCCAGAAGAAGAAGATGGAAAAGAGAAGATCAAAGAACCATGGGATACACTTGATGAAGAGAATACATCAAAATCAGAGATAGAGAGAGCTCCCTCAAGGTTACCATCAAATCCTCCATGTTTTCAATAGAAAAATCAGCCAAAAGAGGAAGATGTGAAGGTCATGATAGAAGAAGACATGACGAATGATCTAGATCAACAAAAGGACCAAGGACATCACAACTATATTCAAATAAGGTTCCAAACAGTCACTAAGGTGCAACATTACTCTCTTCCTCACCTATGCTTGATACCTTCAAAGTCAAATCATTTGGTCTCTGAAATCTGAATACTTGTCAAAACATGCATTTCAAGCTTCCACATCATTTTGTCTATCATTTGAATGTGCACATGGATCTATTGGAAATATTATTATACATGAAAATGATTTTGTTTTTCAAATAGGGTAGGGTAGAGAAAAAAAAAAGGAAAAATTAAAAATAGGATAAAAATAAAAATCTAAGGTGAAAACCTCCTCAGAGCGGCCGCAGATTGGCTCATTGATTGAAAACCTCCATGAGGCGGTCAATGGGATGAAAAGAAGAGAAAAGGAAAAGAGAATGAGATCCCTAGGTGAAAACTCCCTTGGATGCACCCAGGGTAGGTAATTAGGGTGAAAACCTCCTTGAGGTGCCCTAGTTGTTTAAAAAAAAAAAAGAAAAAGAAAAAGAAAAATGAATCTCCATTTATACTACAGGTCTGCACGAGAACTTCAGGAAGTGGTAGAAGGTGCCAAGAGAGCTCTGAAACCAATAATAGCACCTATCCCGCCTTCCCTCACACTTCTCCATCATTCTTGACATTTTTTCCACCTCACTATGCTTGTTTTCTGTAAACTATGTTTTCTACAAGAGACTCTTTAGAAATTATAGAGAGCTAGAAATGGATTTTAAAAGTAGATTGGGGAACAAGGGAGCTTCATAAAGGGTTTACAAATCCCCTTGCAATCTTCAAACCTCTCTTCCATCATTTCCAAGTCTGCATTACAACCCAAGCTCATTTTTTCTTACTGTCCAAAAAACTACAAAATGCTCTGATACAAAAATACATAGATCAGAAATTTGTTTTTTCCCTAACTTGAAAACCATGCATCCATTTAAAAAAATGTTTCATGGGGAGTTGTATAGGGATGATGGCAACATGCCCAAGTAATTTTAGCCAATTCTAGTGCATGGTTTCCAAGAAATAAGCCTCCATCACCTTCAGCCATTTTTGCATTTTTTCCATATCTGTGCATAAATTTAAAAACCTGTTTCATACGGAGATGCATATTGGTGATAGTAACATGCCCAAGCAATTTTAGGCAATTCCAATGCACAGTTTCCAAGAAATTAGCCTCCATCACCTACAGCCATTTTCAATTTTTCTTAAAATCTAGGGATCCATTGACTACAATGTTTCTATGGCAGGTGCATATTGATGATGGAAACATGCTCAGAAAATTTCAAGTCAATCTAGTCTACCATTTGGGAGATATGGACAAAACAGATCAATGTCCCATTAAAATCTATCATCAGCAGCATGAGCATGCAAATCTGAAGGTTAAAGCAAAATCCTGCAGCTTAGATCCAGCTAGAGGATGCGTGCACAAGAAAAATAGTCACACATCAGACAACAACAAAGCATAACAGAAACGATCAAGCTCTAGAAGCAAAAACGATGCAGCCACAGATGTGCAGAACGTGTAAGGAGAAGGATCCTGATTGAAGATCACCAGCATGAGTAGCTGAGATGCCGATTCAGAAGCCATGGGTGCCAACAACAGTAATCCATGAATAGAACGCCAAAATCTAAAGAATGCAACAGAATGATAGTGACTAATGGGTAAGTGACTAAACCCGTTCCTCTGTTGCATGAGTATAATTTCAAAAAATACATGGAGAGTGAGACGGTTGCAATTAAACAAGATCGGTGGCCAACTAATTGGCCACCATTGTCTGGTTCAAACAACACCCCTCATCTAATTCAAACAGTGGCTTGTTGAGTTCAAACAATGCTCAGTGGGTGCAATCGACAGGTGTGTTCAATCAACTTGGGAAAGAAAATTCAAAACAAGTAGTGGTGGCAGCGCATAATGGGAATGATGGAAGTGATTGTGGGCAAGTGGCACGAAGATTCATAATGGAACTTAAGTAGCAACCAATGGTCTAGATGGGGATAACATACCCTTCCCGCCACCTCACCTCGTCACCACAGAGGACTCCCATAAGCTTAAGTATTCTGCAGCCGACCACCTCCACCACCTTTGTTTACATTTCTATCGACGAGCTCTTGGCTAAGCAACCTGCCTACCACCTTTAGAATCTCAAAACGATCACTCTCTGTCAATTTCAAAACTCTTCCGCTTATCATGCTCTACAAGAGCATTATCACACTCTATAGGAGCGGAAACACAATCCTACAAGAGCCCTTCCATAGGAGGGCTAGTGAGCAGCATCGTAGAGAAAAATTAAGGATTTTTATTTCAAATTTGAGCTCAAAAAGGTAGGTTCAGTAAAACCCATTCTGAATTTTATATATCTACAAAAGATGGTGGGATTTTAAGCGAAGTGTTTAGTTGAAAAGAAAGGAAAAGTGAGAATAGAGTCTACCTGGGTTTTTAGAAATATATACAATTTCTCCATTTACTCTCTGAACTGACATTCTGTCTCTTTCTCCTCTTTGGTATTCTGTTGTGTAAAGAAAGGATGCAACCCTAGAAAATCAAGCCTATAAAAAGGTGAATTTGTATTGGGTATTCTATTTATTTTGTGGGAAGAAAAAAAATTGTCTTATATACTCTCTGTTTTTTAAAAGGATATTGTTTCCCTCAAATAGACCGAGAGGTAAATTAAGTTTTAGAACAAAGTTTGAAGGGAAGAAAAATTGAAAATTGCTTTTGTTAAAAAGGAAGAACATGAAAAATCCTCTCTCATGTTCCAGAAAAACCTCAGTTGTTCCTCTGTTTCCGAGTTTGAAAATTTGTTGCCTTCCTCCTCACCTAAAACATTCCAGCAGTCTCTCAACATCATGATAGGGGGTTTTATGAGGAAAGAGGCTCTAAATTCCACTAAACTGCATGAACACCCAGAAGTGGTAGCCCTTTTCACCAGGGCAAATTGGATGCCTTTCTTTGAAAAAATTCATGGGTATGATGAGGAAGTCATAGGGGAATTTTTATTTTCTTTAAAACCCCACTCAAAAACCCGTGTTACAGTCAGTTTCATGGATCTAACCATAGAAATTAGACTAGAATGCACCAACAAAATTATAAGTCTCCCACTTGGGCTCCCCTAGAGAAAAGAAGAAAAACCACTAGGACAGGTTGCTAAGAAGACCTTTTTCCAGCCTGATGAACATCCTGTGGAGGATAAAAATGGGATCAAAAGGACAAGTATACCTTATCCATGGGGTGAAGTCAGCTATTAGATCATGAAGTATATCTCCTATGAAGGAAGATACATCATCGTTTATGGGTATCATTTTAGGCTGTTACATGAACTAAGATATGGCATGGATCTTCCTACACCCCAAAAACTCAGTATTCCTTACTTTCTCCTCCAATCCTTGATAGATTCCAATAGTAAATTGAAGGAAAGAGTTCTAGATCAATTGGCTCACCATGGGCTAATTAAACTACTGGTGGAAGAGGCCATCCACACCTTCACAATACCCATAGCCTGGGAGATTTTTATAAATATGGCAGGGAAGATGAGGAGGAAATAGAAAAAGAGGAAATTACCAAAATAGAGAAAGAATAGCATGAAACGGAGGAGGAAATCAAAACAAAAGATGAGAAGGAAGAACCTGAAACAGAGAAGAAAAATACCAGAGCAAAGAGGAGGAAACCTATAACAGAAAAGGAAAAGACAAACAGAAAAGAAAGAGACTAAACCAGAGAAGAAAAAGAATAAAGTAGAGAAGGTGGAAACAAAACAAGATGAGAAGGAAACCAAAATAGAGCTTGATGAATCAAAGCTAATAGAGGCAGAGAAGACAAAAGAAGAGGAAAAAGAGAAGAAGAAAGACAACAGTGGGAGGAGGTGGATAGAAAGGTAGGATTCCATGATAAAGAGGAGGATATCACATCAGAAGCATGGGATGTTATGGAATCCATCAGGGCCATCATGGATGAAGAAATAAACTAGTTTCTCAGAGGATGAGGAGCCCATTCAGTAGGGGGTGATGATGAGCCTGAGAAATGGGCAATTATATGGGCTCATTTAGCCTTCTAACTTAGCGTAATCCACCATTTTCATTATTTTATTGATTTTTGTTTTTATTATATTTATTCTAATAGAATGAATTGGGTTAGTCATTATGCCAAAAATTCTAATGTGCGCTTTATCCAAATTTTCGGTAAATTTTGAGACAAAATCAAAGGTTTAAAGATCATTTGGAAGCCAAATTTGAGGAAGAACAAGGGAGAGGATTTGCAGGAGGGTGTCCGCTTCATTTATGAACCCATACCTCTAATTTTCCATCAGAAACTCGGAGCATAAGTAGCCACATGAGTGAATCTAGGTGGTAGCCGAGCAAGTAAAGGACTGCTGTTTATCTGCAATTTTGGGAAGCTGAGCCCCTTGATTTTAGGTGTTGTTGGAGGCTCGAGTTGCATAAATAGCAGGGCTTAGGTGCTCAGTTCTTTTAGTTGATTTTAGCCACTTATTAGTAGATTTTTGCACTTTTGTATAGAATTGTATTCAACTCATTTTCGAGTTCCTTTTTGAGAATAGTTTATGTAATGTAACTGCTATTTTTTATAATGAAGATGAAGCAGTTTTTGAGCCAGCACTAATCTCTTTCAGAGGGTTGAAGCTTTTGGGTTAGGGCCCAACCCAATTTGCCCAGCACCTTCTACTGTGTGCTTATATGTTTTTGCTTCAATTCATGAGTTAATTTCTATTGCATAGATTCATTTTACTTTGTTAGATTAGGTTGCTTTTTATGGTTAGTGTAGTTGTTTTTGTTTCAGTTTCTCAAGTACGTTACTGCAGTGACAAAATAAGATCTAGAAAGGCCAACAACAAGCCTGATTTCCCTTCTCCCTTCCCGGGACTATGATTTGAGGTCAAGGTACCACTGCTGACACCAAAAACATGGTTTTTGCTCTTCCATGCAACTGTTAGTGTGATAACTTGATTTGGAAAGATTGATATATTAGTTCGGATTTAGTTGCTTAGATCACTTCCTGTTCTTTTACCATAGACCTCTTTGCATGTTTTTATGTTCAAAGGTTACTATTTAGAATTTTCTGTTTCTAGGTCAGAAATTAGGTCAAGCTAGAAAAAACTCTATTTTCATGCTATAGTTAGTTCTTTCTTTGGTCAGTTTTGATAAGTAAATTTGCAGATCTCTTGTAGGACATCTCAGCTCAACATATATCCATAGAAAACCTAGCACTAGCTCACTTCTCATAGATTTCCCAACTCATTTGCAATATTTCGCCAATTTGCACTAATTTTTGTTTCCATAAAGCTGCTTTCTTTCCATTTGAACGAATCCAACCCTCATGTTCATTCTTGATCTTTCTTAACAAGTTATAAGCACCTCAAAACCTTCATCTAGCCTTCAGTTACCCTTTCCCATCATTTTCCTACCTTCAAAACTCAAAAAATAGCTTGCGGCCTCCTCTTGTAGATCCTCGTGTAGCTCGTCGTGTAGATCCCCTCGAACTTCCTATAGAATTTCCTGTGAGTGATTTTTTGAAGTCCGATTGCTATGAAAGTCTTAAGAAGGGTACTAGGGGCTTCTTAGGACCCTTCCACACCTTCCACCACCTCTGCAAAAACCAACTCCATCTCCCTCTGCACAATCGCAACCTGCTAAATCACAAGCATAATAATTTTACATAAAGACACTCAAAATAAAAAAAAGATGATTTCTTCGCATTTCTTTTCAGAAGTGACATGAATAAATGCAATTTAATTTTTTAGTAGTCAGTGACATTCATTTCATTATTCTCCATCTCTTTTTGCAAACGTAGGGTTAGTGGGTAAGCTAGGGTTTTTTAAGGTTTGCTAGGATTTGTGTTTCATTTCAGTTTTCCTTCTCTTTTTGCAAATAGAATAGCCTCTTTAGAGTTATCTTCCTTTCACAACGTTTAAAAGCTTCTTCTAAGAAATCATAAAAGTTGGCTTAAGCTCCTAGTGATCTTGCACCAGCTGACCAAGTGACAACCTGCAGTAAGAGCTAGTACTTGTGCATACATCACCATCGCTTCCAAGTTTGTTACGAACTACCGGGTTAATAAAAGTAAAGTAGGGAGCCCCAGGAGTTGTAGCATTATTGCTGCGATACTAGTGCTCACGACCTCTCTAATCTTTCTCTTATGATGATGTTCTTCTCTAGTGACAATTGAGTCGTTTTCCAAAGAGAGAAGGTGCTTAGTTTTAGAGGAATGCTCTGTCGGGACTGAAGTACGAGACCTTTTATTCCTAATATCACCTACATGTTCCTTCAGTATTGTTTGCAAGGAACAACCTAATTCACCAATGTAACTTTTTCCACATGAACAATTTATTTTATAAACTCCTTTAGTTGATGTCTATTAATATTATCTTTGATAAACCTCATACTATGTCTAATTGTTCCAGCTGCTCAGAACTAAGTTATTATGTCTTTCTTTCTAAGGATTTTAGCAATCTTATATATCACCCTGTGAATATAAGGTAAAAATACCCTACCACACTCAGGTTGGTCATGAGCTTTTGGCTCCTAAGGTAACACCCTTCTTTCAACCCTTTTTATGCCTATTCTAATTTCTTTCACTTTGTAGCCTATACCTCTAAATACTGAGACTAAGTGCTTCTTCTCCTTGTCCAAATGCTCAGAGTGAGAAATTTTAAGGGTTATGATAGTGAGAGTTTTCAAAATGCCAAACTTCTTGGACCGGTGATGGTGGGAATCAGTGTGGAGGTAGTTTTGAGTGTGGTTTGATTTCCTAAATACCTTATGTCCTAAGGAGCCATCTTACTTCTTGATGATAAGAACATCTAAAAATGGGATGCTCATCTTTTCTTTCATCTCCATGGTAAATTTTATTTCAAGGGAGATAGAGTTAAGGTGAATAAAAAAATTTCTATTTCTATTTTACCATGAGTCCATTTTATATTGGTATCATCTACGAATCGCTTCCACCAAGCTGGTTTCAAAGGGTATGATTCAAGGGCTTTATTTTCAAAATATTCCATGTATAATTTGGCCACAATTGGTGGGGGGGCAATCCCATTGCCACTCCAGATGTGTGCTTATAATATTCTTGTTAGAATCTATGTATATATAACTCTTTGGATTATTGCATGGCTGTAAATATTTGTACATGAAATTAATGGGTCTAAATTTCCATTGAAATGTTTTGTGGATTTTATGAATCTGTGCAAGGGAGCTTTCAATTAGATGGATTGAATTTTTGTGTATGTTTATTGTGTTACATGCAGTCATGTAGGTTCCATGGATCATAATTATTTTCATGTCTAATTTGTATATCTAATACAAGACTATTTGTCTTTTGAATGATGAATGTGTAGGGTATAAAAATGGTTGACTCTTAGGGAAGCTATAGGCTTGGTTTAAACCATGATTAGACTTCCAAAAATTTATTGGCTTAAAAATATTAATTTCCTTTACATCATTTTTATGTGTAAGATATTAGTTGCTACACGTTGTGTGTTATGTGTAAAATTCCCCTTTTAATTTTTATGCAAAGGAAAGCCTTTGAATTAGGCTAGAGAAAGGCATGGCCTTGGGTTTTCATTTGTGCACTTAAGCCCTAAGATAACTAGGGCCAAACAGGAGAAATCATACTAGAGTGGAATAATGTTAAAAAAAATAACTAAGAGTATGAGAAGTGGTGATGGTTGGGGCCTTTTTAAGTTAGGACTTTTGAGGTCTAAGAATCCATACTAGTGGTGAGGCACAACCTTGGTCGGGGGTCAGCGAAGAGTTGAACAAACCTTAATTGGAGGTTGAGAAATCAGTTGAACATTCTATTGAAAAATGTTATGAAAGGTCAAATGGTGGGCTAGGGCTGACCTTAGTTCGGGGTTAAGGGATCAATTGACTCGACACTAGTTGGGGGTCAAGGAATTAATGGCATATTCTACTGCAAAACACAATAGAAGGAACACAAGGGGGTCAAGCTTAACCTTGTTAGCGTAACAACAAGGAAAAGGCCACATTGTAGGTGATGTGGACAACCAAATGAGCTGGAGCACCACCCAAGTGCTATGTGGTAGCAATCTTACTAACATGTTTAGGGCTTTTTTGGGTCAAAATTTATATGGCCATAACTTGTGATCAAGGAGTTGGACTTCGATAAAAATTGTATCACCATAAAGCTTGTGATGAGATGGTTCATCGGTGGTGTTGGATTTGGATTTCGAGAAGATTGATACTTGCATGATTTTATGACCCCATTTCCATAAATAAACATTGGAGGTTGGGTCATCATAGTAACTTCTTTATACCTTTAGTGTGGGCTATGGGTTGTAAGGGGTTATGCCACAAGGGTCATTTAGGAAAGGTTAGTTGTTATTGGTGGCTATCATGAGTACACTCTGCACCTTGTTTTGCATCAATATACTCAAAGATGTTAAAAATTCAATTCAATGGTTTGATTGCCTCATTGTTTGGGTTGGACATGGTAGGGATCCATTTATTTTGGAATGGGTGGTGGAGATTATACAACTTGGAAGGCAACACATCACTCCAATTTTTATTGATGAGGTTATACTTTCTCATCACCAACCATCCCTTACTAGACATAAGTCAACAAAAGCATTTAGTTCAAAGGTGATGGAACCAAAATATTAATCTTGTAGGTGGAAAAGTAGGAATCAACGGGAAATCATGAAAACCTATATGTTTTGGTTGAATCAATGGGAAGATTGATAGTACTGCAAAAGAGAAAAGTTTACCTTATATGTGGAGGAAACATAGTCTACAATGAAGGCATGTTTGGATCTCTTTGTGGATGCTATGTTCAAAGATACATCCTTTTAATCACTGTTGTAATATTTTCTTCATGTGGCGTAGTGCTGAGAGTTGGATTTGCTTCCAATGCAGTAAAATATTTAGCATCATGATAAAAGAAACTTATTGTGATGGGAGACACACAAATGGATGTTGGAAAATTTCTTAGAGCTAAAACCAACATTGTTCTTCTTTTATCCACAAGGATCTTTATGTGTAAAGTGTAACCCATCCCAAGAAGGGGTTGGATTCTTAAGAGCATCCCGTACCATATTATTTTTATGTGTCTTTCGAAGTTTGGGAATATAAGGATAATAAAAAGTAAGGTGATATCATGGTGTTCCAAGAAGAATGCATGTCTGTTCAAACATTTCATTTTCTCTCTTCAAAAGGTAGACAACCAGATTGAAATGGGCGCATATAGACAATTGCAGTGGTTAGAAACCTTTCATATACAGGCATATGATTGACCGGGAAGTGTCAAAACTTTCGATCGATGTCTCAAACACATTCATGATATGCCAATAACGTCTCCTAGACTCGTCGTCATGATGAAATCCATAGGATATGGCCCGTGATATATGAACTTGGATTGACCCATTTGAAGGAAAAGATGAGGATGCTGTAAGTTGTCAAGACCGTGATATATTGATGACACTACAGTGCTGAAGTAACATTATTTCAACATCTGCAATAAACATCGGTTTTTTAAATGATCAGGGTTAAATCGACATTCTTATGCTGGGAAATGTAAAATATAATATTTTACTTTAGAAATAAGGTGAAACATGTCTACACCTCATAAAAAAGAGAAGTATAGAACATACAGGGCTCATAATATGAATCACCTTATGAAACGATAATGATTACGGAATAGTTAAATGGCTACGACTTCCCGAGTACCCATACAATGGTTGAGCCAATCATTTAAGAAAGATTTTCGTTCAACACAACCAAATCTATAAGAGGAAGAAGCCTGTTCAGTACAGGGACTCCCACCCTTGATACCCAAATGTTGCACGAATAGTGAGTGAGGATTTGGCTGGTGTTGTGAGGATTTCTCATTGCTTCCTTATTCTCTTTCTTACATTGATATTTCTAGACTAATGAAGATTGTTAGATTGCAGGTCTCCTTTCAAGAGAGCCAAAGGAAATGATGGTGGAGTCCCATGAATTAGTGTTGCAGTGAAGGTATCATATTTCCATGATTCCTTATATTTCACTGATATTGATTGAGTGATAGTTGTGTAGGGTTATGGTTATCCTTTAGGTCATCGGTATATTTAAATGTAACGTTGTTCACTTTCCTTCGATTGAGCGATAGTTGTGTAGGGGTATGGTTCTCCTCTACGTCATTGATCTATTTAAATGTAACGTTTTCCACCTTCCTTCATATTACTATACAATCTCATGCGGATTATTGCATTCCATGTTTGAAGCAATAAAAGAAAACTCTTTTGGCTGGTCCATCCCCTCTTTCAATCTTTTCATAGTATCTTGGTTTATTTCTTTACTTTCATCACTTATGTTCAAGCGTTGATTAGTGTACATATTTTCTGCTCCATTTTTATTTTGATTCGAATCCTTTCACCTTTCCACATACAAACCCTAATTAGAATTGTGTATATAGTATGCATAAATTTCAAAAATGAGTTGTACTTGCACTATGTACATCTTAAATTCTAAATACAATAGTAATCTCTCTCTTTTTTTTTTTTCCATGTTTACTTGGTCCACTTTTTTTTTTATACAATCCTTGCTATGGTACTTTTTCTTTTTTCGATTCTTTCCTTCATATTAATCCAATTTTCATATACTTTATTCATTTTGACTTTTGACTTTTAACTTTGATTCGTGATACAATATTTTCTAAATATAATTGTTGTTTTAAACCTAGAATCCTATTCAATATGATCTAATCTTATATCTTATAGAATTGATTATTATTTTAATTTAAGAATATAATAATACAAAACAACAACTAACCCATGCAAGAAGACTAACATTTGAACAAATGCTCCCACATCTTAATTTGAATAATTTAAATATTTCATCTTCAATAAGAGGGGGTTCGATTTAAGTTCTCTTGTAAGAGGAAACATTGTAGCCCACTTTCTTGTATAGTGTTTAGGGAAGGATAGCTAATTTTTTCCTTCTTTTATTTCCGTTTTCACATAAAAGTTGAAATCCTTAGGAATGTTCCTTGAGGGATACAATTTTCACAAAGATGAGATAGTGTGTTCCAAGACTTTTCCTAGTGGGTCATGATTCTCTTCACAAAGGAGATAATTTTGGGTTGCGTCACGATTCGGGTGGACTGAATCCTATTCGTGCGGCTTACAACAACACAAAAAGTGCAAACAATGCTCCTCGCTAGCCCCCGAGAAGTCCAAGGTGCTAGTGTTAGTAGCAACCCATTTTGAAACATAACAATATGCAGGTTGGTGGAATATGGTCTTCCTAAACGGAGGAGAAAACCATACAACCTATGTTCCCCATGGGTCATGATATCTAGTCAACAAAAATGAGGTGATGAGGGTGTCAATGGAGATAAGAAGATCCAATGGGAAATAATGGGGCTAGATTCATTCGAATGGCCATTGAGAATAATGTCAAAAAACGTGCAAGGAGTGAAATACACAAAGAAAATGTGTGCTTTATATTTCCAAGGGATCACATACATGAGTTGTGTGTTTGGGTTAATAAATGTTGAGTTAGATAGACGTAAATCACAAGTAAACTCACAAGAAAGAATAAGAACATTGGGAATAGGCATTGGTGTAGGACCATGAGCATTCGAGGGAGCATGGCTGAAGAGAAGAGAAGAGAAGAAGGTGGATACACCGTGCATTGTGGCATCCTACATGGTGGAGTAGGTGGAACAAAATGTATGTTCGAGTCCTAATAAGCAAAGGGAAAAGATTGTATATGGTTGACATACCTACAGGCTAGAAGGTGGAAACCTACTATTTACTTTGGATCCCTATCAAAATAGGAAAAGACACTATTATTATAACTTCACAAAGAATTTAGTAGGTGGATACACCATTCATTCTCAAGTCCTCTCGCGTGGTGAAGGTGGAACACAATGTACTTTGGATTCCTATGTGAACTGGTTGATTATCATCGATGTGAATTCCCTTGCCATTTAACTCCTCAAAATTTCAATTCAGCTTGGGGTTGGTCAGCTGTAAGAAATATTGTAGTGTAGTTAGCCTATGGTTGGGTGGAGAGTTGAAGTCCCTCCCTGAGTTTCCAATCTTTAGGTTTGTGAAATAAGCTACTCACTTGAACATGTGTCACATTGTAAATACTAAAATGTGTTACCTTGTATGAAGGCTACGATTATCGACATTGTTAATGGAAAAATGTGTTATTCCTAACTATTGCATTGAGATGGTTGTGTGAAATTTCTCATGGTTTGAGGGATTGGTAGATCCATCGCTTGATGATACTTTTGAGGAATGTTAGAGCTAAATTACATAATGTTGCATATATTCTTAATAGCCTCAAGAAAATATACTCCATTGCTTGGCTTTCTCGTTGCTACTAACTGCAAGAGACTATTGATTATCTTTGTAGTGTGGTGTATCTTTATTAGTGAAGCTAATAGTCCTACATGTGGGGTCTGTTTTATGAAATATATGTATATTATTTTTGACATTCAAATTCATGAGTAAAATTAGTCATGGTTTTTCTTCTATCAATTCCTATTAGTAGGCATGATTATAAATTTATTGGGTCATGACATGTCCATGAATGAAGCTCGAATGTTACCACGAAAAACAAGGCCTCAAACTATTTGAATTTTTGGTACTGTGCATTACTCTATATTGGAAATGGTTATGTGAAGCCATCAATGTCCTTAGGACTTATTAGCGTTGGAATCACAAAGATGTAGGCTTGTAAATCACTAAGTAGTTTAGAAATTTGTAAGGGGCAAGGGCTTTATCAACAATGGGGGGATGATCACTAACAATTGGATAAGATGTTGTTTAATGACCTTGCTTAAGCTCTAAATACCAATGTGTGGGACACACCAACTTTATGTGTGGTCTATCATGACAATGGTGTTATTTAAAGAAGGTGTGTGGTGCAATGAAAAACCATTTTCCATCAATAAACAAGATCATATATATCCCAAGGAATGGAGATAAAGCTTTGTGGGATAAGTATCTTGAAGCTAGGAGTTGGAACACATATACATAATTTGAGATAGGTCTCTATGGGATGAATAAATTATTGTTTAGGGATAGACATATGTATGTCTGAGGGGATAAGAAAATCTATGTCATGGGGAAAAGAAAGATATGTGCTATTTAATTTGAAGGGTCATCATTTGACCATAAAATCTTGTAACATTAAATTATTGATTTATGCAAAGGGAGGGGACCCATTGGAACCTAGGATTTTTCTGAGGTGGCATGGTGACATTATCATGGCATTACTATATCATAAGAAATGTTCTATGTGTTGGGGTGGTGGAAACCAATTTGTTAATTAATGATGGTCATGCCTTCCATCTAGCACAAGATTTGTTGCACCCCTCTTCAGTTTGGAATGAAATGATAGAAGGAATGATGGAAAAATGTTTGCAAGTGAATTCCATCATGTTGTCCCAATTTTGGGAGGTGTTCACCTTTCACATTTTGATGTGATGACACTTTGGATAGATAAAACATGCCACGTGGTAGTTCCATGTATGCCACTTGGTAAACACATGGAGGTTTACTAATGTTGAAAGAGAGTTAAAGGAATAATCTTTAAATGTTCAAAACCCATCGGGGCTTCAATGAGGAAGAAATACCATACTACGTGTGTTCATATTGGGGTATATATATTGAGGAAAAAATGACATAATATATTGAGTATATAATAGGGGGAAAACAGTTTTTATATTGGAAAATATAAAACCTGGAGCTCAAAGTTAATGAAAAAATATAAAAGGGTATAAAGGATATTAATCAAAATATGGATACCTACAATATCTAGTGAAATTAGATATTTTTGAAATTGGGAAGGTGTATTTGGTTCATATTGGTAGGGGCTAAATAATGTTATTTTTATAGGTATTTTCCAATATGTTGTCAAATTAAGGGTATTGTTTAGTATGCCATGAACACACGTGATATATAATAGTTTCACTGAGTGAAGCCCTCATGGCATAACCTTTTATCCAAACATCATATTGAAATAAAATTTATATCACCAAAAATATATTGATGAGATGGATGTGATGGTGTTGTCCAAAGTGAGGTCCACACACTTTTGAGAAGAATGAAAATTTGTAAACTCAATAACATAGTAAGACCATGGCAGTTGGGCTAATTATAAGTAACACCTCCCATCAAGTCTTGTGGAATCAAAGGGATTGGGAGGGAGCATTTTAGGTTGGTGTTGATGATGCTTAGTTCATGAATGAAGAGATGTATATTTGGACTATGCATAGTCATATTATTGTTGTAATGAAGAATTTAAACCAACATAATATCTTGAGATTCATGATGTTTAAAAACATGGTTTGTAGTCCTCTTGTCTAATCATGCAAATTTATATGTCTTCTTCAACATTAATGAAGGATTCTTATCTCACCAAAGAAATTAACAAAATTGCAATAAATAATATAGAATAAATACTTGCATATGTCAAAATTGGCCTTTGGAGACATTTCTTTCTCTTTTTTTGGATATGGTTTAAATTGTGTTTTTTTATTACCCTTTTTCTCACTCTAGACATGAATTAGTATTTTTTAGAGTAAATATTAGGCTTTGGCTATTTTCTTTAGGAAATTTGGCATTCTAGCTATTCCCATTTTCCTTAAGAATTTCCCCAAATTTCGCTTATTTTTGTTCTCTTCAATGCTCTTGCAGAAAATCTGGTGATCTAGGCATCTAATGGTGGCAAGGAACATCACATATGTGTGCAAGTTAGATCCCATTTAGGTAACATTTCCATTACTCAATATAGCTCACATCCAATGATTTGAGAATCAGGTGGTATCAAGGTCCATCACATATGTGTCTAGGCCAAAATCCATTAGGGCCAAATTTCATTTATTTAATGTAGCTCACACCCAGTGATCTAGAAATCTAGTGGTGGAGAGGGCCATCCCATTTTTATGCAATTTGAATCCTATTTATGCTGGATATCGCTAATTAAATGTGGCTTGCATCCAGTTATATAGGAATATGATGGTGGCAAGTGCCACAACCTTTGTGTGTAGCCAAGATCTCAGCTGGGTTGGATTTCCCCTATTCAACAAAACTCACATCTCGATATCTAGAGATATGAGCTTTAAGAGTGGTAAGAATTGTAACAATACTAAAAGTTTCAAATGATCACTAGGATATATTAGATTCAATCATGAATTAGATTCAAGGATATGAGATATGTGGGTGGAAATGGATGCACACCCGTGTGAATTCTTAGATGAGTGGAAGGCCAGATTTAGTTCAAGAAGGGAGTATACCTCTAGATCCAGGGGTATAAGGGTGGTAAGGTTTGAAGCAAGATTGAAATTCCAAAACATGCCACAAACTAGATATAATGATAAAGTGTCATAAAAAACCATGGGGGAATACTGAGTGAGCCTTGTGCCTAAGTAGACATGGAAGTGCCATGTGGGCCATGTAAGCACCATGTGGATGCGAAATAATACAACCATGTTACTTTGAACCTATGTTATGATTACGTGGCATCACCATGTCGGCTAGGTGATGCACTCGAGATATAAATTTAGAATTTGATTGTTCTTAGTACTCCTAGTTCCTCTATATTGATAGTACTAGTGATGGGACTTGTTCGTTGTCACAACCCAATTGGTTCACATAGTTCTTCCTCTTTTCTCTTTTGGATCCACCCATAGAATGCAAGCCTCCAATGACCGAGGCTCCTACAACCATGAACAAAATCAATAGGGACATATTCAAGCATAGACTCGATAGGCTTAAGCCCATTGTATCTTAGCGCACATTTGATACGTGTCCATAAGGAAGAGATCTTGCCATATGGGGATATGAAATCATTGGAAACAAATTAAATAGACATGTCCTTAGCCCCAAAGGTACTTAAACCTTACAGAACACCCATAAGCTAATTATGGTGATAACCAATCACTGTAGCTGCGATGGCCCTTCAACCAATGACTTTGATCAAATGGAAGAATCTATGGTGCTAGAAAATTACATGGATGTCTCCTCCCGTGATGTCAGCCCAGGGGGGGTGGTACACACTCACAATTCGATCTTGAAGTTATACTAGAATGATGAGATGATGAAAAATAAATAGTGGAATCTCGTAGCCCTTACGAATTATGGGGTGGTCACTCCTATGAAATCAACGAAGTGGGGGGGGGATATGCACTCAAGGTTCCAAGTTATTGGAACCTTGTGCTAGAATTTGCATGCTTTCACACTCAATTTTAGGAAGTGCAATTCCAATATGGGTATTACACACACTCTTCAATAGCACAATGACTTGATCCTCATTCATGTATTAGAGACATAATCCACAATTTTTGGCTTTCTTATCTCTCTCTCTCTCAATCCCTTTCAAGATGGTAGTTGGACTAGGACTAGTAAGCCTTACCCTTCTTCTTGATAGCTTATAAACTTGATATTCAAACTATTCTAACCACCATATTCATACACTCGAAGGGTTCAGATATTTTGTAGGGGGTAACACCACACATGGGCTAATGACATCGAATATTGGCACAACTTCGGAAAAGAACTGAATATGCAACAAATACATAATACACATCCAATAAATGTTGATTCTTTATATTTATAGAAATGTATAGTTACATAGATTTATATAAGCTCACAACTTGAGCTCTCATTCTCTCTCAATCTATCTCTTGTCATCACAACTATTTGAGCTTTATCCTTTGAGATTTTTTTCTATAATCGCCCCTAAGTCCTATCAAGCTCTAATTGTACATACAACTATAACTCATACTAGTTAGAAAATATCATAATAGAAATAGGTAAATTGGAAATTTGTTCTAAACTACTAACACCTCATCTAAACATGTGCTATTTTTAAAAAGTCCCATCATGATTCGGATTTTAAAAAGAACACAACAAATTATAGATATAACCATACATATAGAGATGGAACATAAATAATACTTCATTTTGTTACTATAAAATATTGAAATATTCTTACAAACAAAAACATAAATAAACTAGCTAGGGTGATGGTAGCTTATCTTTGAGAAGAGATGTAGCAGCTATATGCCTATGAACTGTGTTACAATCAGGCTCAAAGGCCTATTTATTGTTTAGAAACAATGGAAAACCATAAACATCCAAAAACATAACCTTCGAAGATGAAATGCCAAAATGTGGGCCCCGTTTGGGTAAATTGGTACATCAACTTCCTGGGGTCGTAACTTTGGCATACGATCTCCATTTGACATGCACAATATCATGATAGAAATATCTATCTAAGACCTACAACTTTGGGAAGAGAAACATCAAGCCATGGACTCATGTTGATCCTGGTTTTCACAAAAAGTGTTGTTTAAGGCCTTAAAACGGCTCCAGAAGTTCAGGACCTGAAAAACTGCTAAAAATAGTAAACTCTGCTACAATTAAGGAAATTGAAAAGATGAAAGAAACAATGGTGGTGATGCATGTGGACTTGGTGGGTGGCCACCAATATCCACCTGGATCATTCCTCCCACCTTAGGAATCAATGGTCCCCATTGCATTGGGTTCCTCCACGAGATGAGGAAACCTCTGGTGAACTTGGTCCCCAATGATCCACTTGCCTTAGTGAAGGAGTTGGCCTGCTTTGACAACACGATACATTTGGATATTCTTTTGGCGAGTGTGCTTGATCTATGTGTCCATGATCCATTCAATTGTATATTGTTCCTTGAAACCTGGATTTAAATCTATGGGTGTGAGCTATTCTACAATGTCAGATGTGTCTAGTAATGGTGGAAAGTATGGCCGAAGGTGGTCCACATTGAACACTGGGTGCAGGCCAAGGAATGGGGGAATGGTGAGATCAAATGCATTGTCTC
Source organism: Pinus taeda (assembly GCA_000404065.3). NCBI lineage: Eukaryota > Viridiplantae > Streptophyta > Pinopsida > Pinales > Pinaceae > Pinus > Pinus taeda. The sequence continues at coordinate 8,812 of APFE030107533.1, read as the reverse complement.
CCATAGCCTTGGTAATGGTGTAAGGACGATATTATAGTGGTCTAAATTTTTTATAGGCTTTGGTAAGGCGTTCCTTTCACAAATGCAGCCAAACTTTGTTGCCCACCTAAAACTTGTGTGGCACCTGATGTTGATTATGTCACTGCTTGTACTTGGCATTTGATTTCTCCATAATGTTGTGGACCTACTAGTGAATATCTTGGATGTGATCAATGAATTTTTTTTCCTTATCTGTTTCAGACTAAACATGAGATGAATCCGCATCAATAGCTGTAAATTGCATGACCACATGAATGGGAAATAGTGGTTATAATCCCAAGCCCACCTGAAAAGGGATATGGCCAATCGAACTGTGGAGAGTCTGGTTGTAGATATGTTGAACATAGCGAGGCCTCTCATCCCATGTGCGTGGATTCTTTGAGTTGTACATGCGTAGAAAGTGTACGATCATCCTATTAACAACCTCTGTCTCGCCATTAGTTTGAGGATGGAAGGCTATGGACTTAGTGAGTTTGGTGCCCAGCATTGCCCAGAGACTGGACCAAAATGTATTGAGGAACTTGCTATCATGATCTAATATGATAGACGGTGGGATCCCAAAGTGTACCCACACTCGTTAAAAGAAGAGTTTAGCAGTGGCTTCTGTTGTCATATTCTTCTGGCAGGCCACCATAGTGGGCATCTTTGAGAACCTATCGACGACCACAAAAACACAGTCATTTCCATGCTTAGTAGAAGGAAGGAAGAACATGTAACCAATGGATATGGATCCCCAAGGTTGACTAGGGGTAGGAAACAAGGTACAAAGGCCTTGCTTCTTAATGGTCCATTTGGAAATGGTACAGACAGTGCATGATGTGATGTAGTTCCCAAGATCCTGTCAAAGATTTGGCTAATAGAAATACTTTTGTAGTACTACCACCATTTTCTTGACCACGAAATACCCAAAAACCCAACTAATCATCTTGGCACGCTCACTTAAAGGAACACAAAGGTGACCTACGTGGCATAATAGGGCATCCTGGAGGTGAAAATCTGGAACATGCTGACCCTCCAACATTGTCTAGTATGTGTGGCCAATTTCTATGTCGCTTTCGTAGAGAAGTGACCAACCAAAAGTCTCGCGCCCATAAGAGTTGAGCATCATGGTCAACACAATGGCCAATGGTCGACTGAGGCAATCTGCAAAATTATTGATGTCACCCTTCTTATACTTGGAATTCAAAAGGAATTTTTGCTAGTATGTGGACCACTTCTGATGGTGATCATTTTGCAATTTCCCTTGGGTCTGTATGAACTGCAGAGGTCGATGGTTTGTTTGGATGACCGTTTCCTTCCCCAAAATGTAATGCTTCCATTGTCAGCAGGCCTGCATAATGGAATAAATCTCTTTGTCACATGTGGGATACTTCTGGACGGTGTCTTAAAGTATCTCACTTTGATATGCCACTAGATGCTCATGTTGAGTAAGGACTACCCCAATAGCATAGTCCGATGCATCTGTCTTCACCTCAAATGGTGGTTTCAAGTTTGGAAATGTGAGTACTGGTGCCGAGAAGAGGTGAACTTTCAACTCTGTGAATGCCTTATAATGAGTTTTAGACCCAAAGAGTTTTTCATTCACTCCTCCCTTGGTGAAGTGACTCAAGGGCCAAGTAATATGAGAAAATACCAACATGAACCTATGGTAGAAGTTGGCAAGACCTCGAAAGTTGTGGAGCTTTGTCAAAGTGGTTGGAGATGGCCAATCTCGAATGACTCAAATCTTGGATGGATCCACATGCACCCCAATTTCATCAATAATGTAACCGAGATACTAAACCTAGGTCATGCGAAAAGTGCATTTCTCCAAATTGGAACATAGCTTGTGTTGTTGCAGTGTTTGGAGAACCTGTCAGATGTGGTGGAGGCACTCTTCCCAACTATACGTGAAGATCAAGATGTCATCCAAGCATACCACTACAAATGAGTTGGTGAATGGATGCAAGATTTCATCCATTAGCCTCATCAAGGTTGCAGGAGCATCCATTAATCTGCATGGCATAACCAACCATTTGAAAAGGCCCTCCTTGGCTTTGAAGTTAGTCTTCCACACATTGGAGGGTTCTATTGGCACCTGGTGACTTCAAATCAATCCCTTGCTGAAATATTTTGCCCCCTTTAGTTCGTCCAGGTGGTGATAAATCCATGGGATCGGGTACATATTATAGACAATGATCTTGTTCAATGCCCGATAGTCAATATAGAGTCCCCAAGTCCCATCCTTTTTCTGTACCAACATAATTGGGCTCCCACAGTGTGATGAACTATGGCGGATTTAACCTTTCTGCAGTAGCTCCTGAATCTACCTCTTGATTTCATCATTCTCCATAACAAAGCATCGATAGATTGGCCCATTGGGCAGCGGCACATCTGGGGTTAGATTGATGGAGTAATTGACCTGACAGTGCAGAGGAACCCCTATAGGTGAGGTGAAGATGTTGTCATACTCCTCCATGATCTTGTACATCTATAGTTTTCATGTGGAGGGGCCCTATCTAGAGGTCGTAACCACTATCTTATTCTTTCCTTGAGGGTGTATAATCAGGAAAAAGAAATTCTTCGTTTTGGAAATGAGCTTACTACATTGTTTTACAGTAACCAAAGAGATGGCGGTAGACAGTCCTACCTCCGGTATCCTATATAACTTATTCCCAAAGTAACAATAACAACAGGCCTTGATTCATACACATCATGTTGCTTCCACAAGTATGGTTATCCTAATAATACCTCACAAACATCAAGGGAAGAAACATAACACAATACCTCATCCGTGAAGGGCTTGATGTTGTATGGAAGGCGACACTACTGTCAAACGTGAAGATCCCGTCCTTGGTGAGGCCACTTAATGGTGTATGGTTGTGGATGTGTTGTGGTCAATAAGCCAAGCCGCCTCATGACCTCTACCGAAATGAGGTTGTTTTGGCTCCCACTATTGACAATGAACTATAGTGGGGAACCCTTTACCCACATCTAGAAGTGGAAGAGAAGCTCCTCCTCCTCTAGATCTTTGGGTTCCTCCTTCTGGATCTTTGTGGTGGCAACAATGGCATTGGGCTCTATATCGATAATCTACTTCCCTTTATCATTACACTTGTCAGGTTCTGACTCAGAGTTAAACCATGCATTTTATTTTGAAACCTTTAGCTTGCCCACGAGTGACTACATGGCTTGACACTAACTTGTATTGTGAGTGGAGCTCTTATGGAACTCAAACCACTTTCCTATGTCCTGTTTTAGCTTTACGATGTTGTTCTTTGCTTTCATCTTTGACAGGTTGTTTGGGCTTCCCTACCTTCGCTTTGCCCTTTATTTTGTGGTTTGGGGGAACTTTTCCCTTTCTTTGGATTCGCAAATTCAAAGTCTTATTTCTTTTGTTTAAAATTCTGCTCGATTTGGATGAACAGCACAAGTATAACTAAAATTAATGTCAAAAAAAAAAAAACAATTCTTTCAATGAAATTATACCTGTACTTTTCGGCTGCGAAGTGACTACAAGATTTTGGGGATGACTCTCCTCCCAACCGTAGGCTCAATTGTGCAGGATTCTGCTACAACTGGCCACCCCCGAGCCCTCAATCAACTACTACTGCCAGTATTCCTTTGTCTTAGTACACCATAGAATGGAAGATCGAACCTCGGAATGATGGAATCCCTCCCATCTTCCCCACCGTTTATTAAATAGAACAACATATCAGAAGGGGAACCACATGCACCCCTCCATGTGTCTACATGTTGCCTTTTCTTTACTTTCCTTTGATTTTTTTTAGCTTTCTTTTCTTCTTTTTGGATAATTTCCTTCTTTTATTATGGTTATTACTATTTTTTTTATATTTGTTATTTTGGTTATTACTATTTTTTATTTTTATTATTATTTGTTATTTTGGTTATTACTATTGTTATTATTTTATTATTAAGCTTATTCATTTTATTTATTTATTTATTATTTTATTTATGAATTAATTTATTATTTATTATTATTAATTATTATTATTAATTATCAATTATTATTTTGTATTAGTTTTCTTATTATTTATTATTTATTATTAAGGGAGGGATGTTACATACTCTCCCACTTTAAGGAACTTCGTCCCGAAAATAAGTTTTTATTATGTATTATTATTTTTATTTCTTCATGTTGCCAACACCCTCTGCTGAACTAGTATAACCAGCAGGCATCGAAAGTTCCCAACACCCTGGGAAATATCAAGGAATCTCTGTCCTTTTTCCACTTTCGGCACCAGGCACAAGCCTAACCCAGTCTGTATCCTAGTCCAAGGCTAGCCCCAAGGCTTGCGCTTGACTCAGACCTCATCTGCCCCAAGGCAGGCATCCGGTCCGGTACTCAATGACCCCGGGCATCTTGCAGGCTGGCCCACTCCCTCCACAACTACTAAGGCGCACAGCCCCAGGTATCGAAGTCCTTTACATCCCTTCCAGACTTCGGCATCCCAATCCAATAACAGGCACCTAGCCTGGAACATCAGGCACCTAGCCTGGAACATCAGGCACTTGGGCTCCTTAAGATGGTTCCATAGCTCTTCAAGAGCTATACACAAGACAAAGGAACCACTGGCATATGTAGTGTTGATTGAGTTTTGTCTCCAGCCCATATGGTGTTACTTATTCTCCCTCGTGCGTATGGGCTCGCACGAGATCATCAAATAAACCGGCCCTCTCGGCCCAATTGTGGAGTCCTGTGAATCATCACATCTCAACATGCATCCAATGCATTAACCATACCATCATAGTATCATAGGAAATAATCCATATGCCAACTCTTACATGTCATCGTGAGATGTTCATCTTTGTTAATATGGATCTGTATGCTCACGCATGTCATAGATTTGTACGGAACTGTCACATGCTTCAATTATACATCACATAATTATATTAATACATATCATGAGTTCAAATAAATGAACCACATGTCGATAATCCTCATATTATAACATCATAATTCCTACACCACGTTATGCATATCATATCCATCATGAGTATTGAACATTAAATACCTATGATTAGGTAGTAAATGAAAATGTCAATATACCTTGACATAACGTCATAAGACCTATGCATATCGCTATTATCGTATAGATGCCTTATCACTATAAGAACCATATGTACATCATTATCTTCCTATCATGATAGCATGAAACATCGTCAATATGTTTTCATCCAGTTGTCAATCACTTTTCAATAATCATTTTGACTTCTTTCTACTAGGTAGTTGATCACTTACACCAATGGTATAATCTTCTAAGTACATCGTTAAATTTCATAATTACCATCTTGAGTCTTAATCCCTTGTCATATATTCTTCCTTCCCAAAGGAAATTTTGGTGAAATTCATTACTAGTGATACCATCATTATTTAAATCATCTATCTCAAAATTAAAATCCCTTGATTTTACATCCATGTACCCTTTGGCTTACTGATTCCACTACCGCTATATGCAATTGCATATGATCGATGTTGACTTATTTTATCCAAAGAAATATTTTCTTATCTCGTCGATTTCGTCTCTTTTAATGTTATGGAAAGTCCTCTATTAATTCACTTTACTTCTTTGTTACTATGTACATAATCTTTCTCACGGTATCCCTATAACATTTCTAGCAACATTCCTTCCTATATCTTCCAAGTTTATCATTACTTGGTTATCATGCAATTTCATACATTACTATTTCCCAACTTGGTAATACCTGAAAAATAAATTCATTACGATAGCTACCAAATGTAATCCGCTTATCAACATAATAAAATTACCTGATCATACGTCTTGTGATCCATAAATAGTTAGTCACCTATGGAAAATTTTACAATGTGGCTCTCCCATTAGAGGGAAAACTGTTATAGATGTTGTCACACACACAACTTATCCTTTCATTTTATCATCCTTAGATAGACCTTATAATTATATCTTCAGAGTACCAAGTTTATGTTCCAAAATACCACAATACTCTTCTTTTATGTTCCAAAATAGGTTGTCCCTTCTTTTATGCCAAAAGCTATAACAAATTTATTTACTCAATTGAAGTATAATACTTAAAGCATAATTTATCACAAATTTCGAAGTATATATAAAAAAAAGTTTAGTACGAAAGATTCTATCAATCACGGAGATGTGGTTCAATATCCACCAAAAGTCGAAGAAGTGGTTCGAGTCTCGTGACTAAAGAATCTTTTTCCTATTACAAGATTACAATCAATCCTATGGAAAGTATATTATCTACAAAGTGGATGCCTTTTAACCAGTTAAGGCCCATGAAGGAACTGGTCATGAATAGTCCTCATGACTGGACAACATAATTACATAGTGGAGCTTTCTGGATAAACCCAAGTAAACCTTTTTATGAAGAAAAACTAGTGCTATCGGATGATTTATTATATGCTTTGAACACAGTCGTATGACCAAGCAAAGTAAAACTAAAGTGACATTTTCCTTTTAATCACATTCAGTTACTATTTTCATGTCATGTGTTAAAAAGAAAGAAGTACGGTGAATTTTTCTATGACAGTATAAAAGTTGTATTGATGTTTATTTCAGTAAATTAATATGATATATGGTGAAGTAATATTAATATAAAAATCATATGAGTAGTAAATGAGAAGATACATGTAATGCAACCGGTGGTGAGTAGTTACACCAGCATGCCAGTGTGCCATATCAATAGTACGATCTTTCAGAGAATTATACATCGTCAGTTATGGGTAGATTATCACCGTCCAAGATTACAAGACTATATATTGTTCCAATGACTCAATGAGTCAACTCAACAAAATGAGATAGTGGTTTTACCATGCGAACAGAGAACCAAAGAATTTGATGTCTATAATGATGCAGGAGAAAAGCAATGAGGAACTAATGAATGCAACAAACCTTAAGTTATACCAACGTTATTTCGCTGTCAAGAATCCGATTGTTGTAGCTTATTGCCAAAAATATATTAGTCCTTAGATACCAAATTGGATAGCTAATTAAAGAAAAACTGCAATGTGATGTGAGTCCCTAGATGATCCAATCAATCCCCTAATTCACTTTTCAAATGATCACTGTGTTGTCACAAAATCATTACACTAAAGGCTGCTACTTAGTGAGATCTCATGCAACTGTTTCAAACCAGAGTTTAGACTAAGGTTTAGCCTCCTTAGTCAGAGAGGGCTCTCTTATAGATTTTGATATGCATTTAAGGGCAAAAAGATGGTTAATTCTTTAAAACAGTGAATAAAGTTTAAGCTGGTTGGAACAACAAAATCAAGGCTTCTTCCATTGGGTTCATGGAGTCATACATTTCTACAGTAAACAAGCAACTACTGAATCATAGAAACCAAGGCATATAATGTCTCAATGTTCAAAACATCTACCAAGAAGGACTTCAACTCAACAAGACATACACAGGAAGTCTGAGCATCAATGATGAATTCAGAGTGATTGCATGTCTAGTGAACTGTAAAATAAGATGAATAGAACCAAAACCATATACATTCTGAACACTTGAGACACAGGATGAATCTTGGGAAGAAACAATATGCTTTCTATTACTGTGGAAAGAAACTTTACATACACCAATATGAAAACTCTGTCTTTTTCATAAAAATCTCCAACCCCTTTTACATCAGAGTTTCTCCTATATATAGGAGAACAAAACTTAAGCTATTTGAGACTCCTCCTCCAGCATGAGGGGAGCTCGATGTTTATCATTAACTAACAATCTTATCTAATCTTAAACAAACTTATTAAATACATCATGTATTATGCAGTAAATACATAGAGTCCTAATCCAATTTAAACTCTAATTCTAACTCCTCGTATGCATGATTCTCTCCTGATCTTTGACATCTGTGCTTTTCCTGTAGTGGCTAAAATGTATTTGAGAAGCATTCAGTGAATGGGTTGCTTTGGATTCCAACTGTGTTGCTGACTCAACATTTGATGAAGATATGTGCCCTGTTTTCCCGGTCCCTGCTTTCCTTAATCTGCTCGGATATATAATAGCATGTTTGAAATCTTTAATAACCTAAGGCATGTACCACTACTATGTTTCTGATGTGCTGTAGGTGGGATTGATGGACAGGTGTCTCTCTTTAAAATTCCCGCTCATAATATCAAATAGCTGCTCTGCATTTAAAATCATCACCTACAGCAGTTTCGTAGCGCGCTACGAAACTACTGTGTAAATTAAAAAAAACACAGTCTTCCACTTTCTGAAAATTCTGATATGTACTTGAAACATTTGGCAGAGGCACAAAAATCATCAAGCTGAAAGAATCTTCAGAGAAGTAAAACAAGGGCAGCAGCCATTTAAATCAAACACCAGATACTGTAGTTCAGAGAATATGCTTCACCAACAAAATCTCTTTTTACGAAATTGAAGTTCCTTCATTTTCTTCATGGATTCAATAAGCTCTTCCTGTACATCTGTAGTTTCAATGGGTTTCTGTCTGATAACCAACTCTAGAAGCACTACTCCGAAACTGTAGACATCCCCTTTCAATGCAGCAACCAAGGTGTTCATGTATTATGGTGCTACATAACCCAAGTCGCCATTGATAAAAGTACTAAGATGAGTATCGACAGGATTCATCAACCGAGCCAACCCAAAATCTGTTATCTTTGCCTCAAGTACCTTTGGACCATTAGCTAATTGACTGAGAGTTGTAAGGGAATTTATCTCAAAAGCATTTATATCAACACCATTTACAGAATTAACATTTAAATTATCAGCAAAAGATTTTGGAGCACCGAAGAATTCACAGGCTAGGACTGGT